>PQWD01003368.1:141126-213646 GCA_019425675.1 Leucinodes orbonalis
CACTGCCACATCGGCGACGTGAGTCGGTCTGCCAATGTCTTTAGGATGCTATTGGGGCTGACTCTTAACCTACTTATCAGTGAGGCAGTCTTCTTCCGTACGATAGCATCGAAACCATCCGTTTGGTACTCTGCAAACATGCCGGATGCACTGCAAAAGCGGGGCAAACCCAACATCATCCTAAAGACATTGTTATACTGGACTCGCAAGGTCTCTAGGGATCTCTTTGTGTGTTTGACCCACAGATTACCCGTGTACATACTCTGGCAATAAGATTTGAAAAGAGTAACTTTAACCTCTTCTGTACACCGGTAAAACCTGCGAGCCAACATGTTCCCTCTAACCGCCAGAGCCCTACGCTCCCTTTCAATGTCAGCATCGTCTTTGAGGTCACTAGTAACGACATGTCCCAGATATTTAAAGTTATTTACACGGATTAAGCTCATGCCATTTAGGGTAATGTTAGTATCGCCTGTACATTTACCAGTGGCCTCAAATACCATGTACTTTGATTTAGTCACATTGTACCTAAGTCCATGATTAACTGCATACAACTCACATACCCGTAACATGTCCCTTAGGCCCCCCACCGTAGGGCTGAGCAGCACCATGTCGTCCGCGAAGCTTATGTTGTTAACGCTAACGCCATCTAACCGACAACCGACACGCATGCTGCTCAGCTCCACGATGAGATCGTTTACATACATGTTAAAGATATGCTATGAGTAATAGAAGCGGAGCAGCAATAAATAATGTTTCAAAATCGGGGGTATTTTTTCATACTTGGAGCTTCCGCTGCGTACGCTGAGTAAACGATTAAAGTTTCACAAAAGTCATGTATGAGAGTATTGCTCTCCTTTTAAAGGTCTACAAAAAAGTCCGCGACAGCATATGTCTATCTTTTAAGATTAGCTCACTATAACATATTTTTTGCTAAAAAAATTCTGAAATTGACACCGAAACCTTTAAAGTTGGAGGGAGGGGAAATCCTATGTATAGTGATAAATGAAAGTACCGTGTTATCCCGAATTTAATGCGAGAGAAGCCGCGGGTAAAAGCTAGTATACTATATCCGGGATACGAACCGAGTTATTCGGCCGAGTACGAGTAACAAAAAACCCGGCGAGTAAGCCGAGTATACATGCTTCAGATAATCCAAAAACAGACGTAAAATGACGATTGTTAAACACCTGTCACTGTGTAAGTTGCTTTGTGACAGTAACTTTGCTATCTTAATATATGAGGCGTTTCATTTCACAAAAAATCAAACAGAAGTAAGCAATTTTTGTTTTATTTATTTATTAGGTTCACCAGCGTTTGTGTACAATATTACTAAAACTAAAATACATGATAACCTTAAAAAACTAATTGCCACAAACATTTAAAGGCAAACACCGCATGCATTTTCATCTTAGTAATAAATACATTATTTACTTAAGAATATTACGCTTAAAAATACGCGGGTTATACGCTGCGCCATTTAAATAATTAAATCTTACCGATTGGCTTATCTAAATGCTCAGTGTTTTCAGTAGCAAAATATATTCGATTATTCGGAAATTAAAAAAGTATAGATCAAAAATTAAATAAAAATAACACTAAAGAAACAGTTTAGAAATGCAGACTTTTGTTCCATTTTACCCCGCCGTTCCTTTTTTCTCCGTTTTACGGTAATGCGATAATCCTATAATAGAATCTAATCCTAGAATATTACTAAAGTGGAAAAACTCTCCCTGTAAGATGTCTCTCTCCAGCGTATGATTTTGCGACACTTTCTGTAAGGAACCAATAACACTTTGAATTACATACAATTCCCCGTTTCACCCTTCCTATATTTACGTGATATCTCCCTTTTCAAAGGTCTTTAAAGTTAAGTTACAAGTTACAAAGTGGCGTTCTATCATCTCTGCCTACCCCTCTGGGACCAACGCGTGATCTTTATTTATTTTACTAGGTACAGACTTTGTATATGTACCTAGTAGTTTATACAAGCATTCTGTACATCATTTTTATTTTTAATATCAAATTGATTCACTTTAGCTTGACAATTGAATGTTGCAGGTGCTGGCTTCTCTCGAGATCTTTCCCTACTTTAATACAACTCATAATCCCAAACTCTTACAATTTGCCTGTTTCTGCATTTAGTGTGTGTGATTGAGCGTCGGTGGCTCATTGCTGTGGACTGTTACCTTATGATCTGGTGGGTGCAGGTTCACATCCCACCTCGTTCCAATGCATATGTATCTCTCTTCAACATATATGCATATGTATAATATGTATGTATTCACAAAAAAGTATATAAGTATGTTTTTCCGTTGTTTAGTATCCATATTACAGGTTAATGCTTAGTTTGGGGTTTATTGGCGCTGTATGAATGTCTGTGGATATATTTTGTTATAATAATGTACGTTAACCCTTTGACCGCCAATGACGCCTTAAGGCGCCAGACTCAATAGGTGGAGGCTGGATGAGGAAAGCGGAGGACCGGGATATCTGGCGCGAAATGGGGGAGACCTATGTCCAGCAGTGGACTGCGATAGGTTGAATAGGAAGCTCATGCCATTTAGGGTAATGTTAGTATCGCCTGTACATTTACCAGTGGCCTCAAATACCATGTACTTTGATTTAGTCACATTGTACCTAAGTCCATGATTAACTGCATACAACTCACATACCCGTAACATGTCCCTTAGGCCCCCCACCGTAGGGCTGAGCAGCACCATGTCGTCCGCGAAGCTTATGTTGTTAACGCTTACGCCATCTAACCGACAACCGACACGCATGCTGCTCAGCTCCACGATGAGATCGTTTACATACATGTTAAAGATATGCTATGAGTGATAGAAGCGGAGCAGCAATAAATAATGTTTCAAAATCGGGGGTATTTTTTCATACTTGGAGCTTCCGCTGCGTACGCTGAGTAAACGGTTAAAGTTTCACAAAAGTCATGTATGAGAGTATTGCTCTCCTTTTAAAGGTCTACAAAAAAGTCCGCGACAGCATATGTCTATCTTTTAAGATTAGCTCACTATAACATATTTTTTGCTAAAAAAATTCTGAAATTGACACCGAAACCTTTAAAGTTGGAGGGAGGGGAAATCCTATGTATAGTGATAAATGAAAGTACCGTGTTATCCCGAATTTAATGCGAGAGAAGCCGCGGGTAAAAGCTAGTATACTATATCCGGGATACGAACCGAGTTATTCGGCCGAGTACGAGTAACAAAAAACCCGGCGAGTAAGCCGAGTATACATGCTTCAGATAATCCAAAAACAGACGTAAAATGACGATTGTTAAACACCTGTCACTGTGTAAGTTGCTTTGTGACAGTAACTTTGCTATTAATATATGAGGCGTTTCATTTCACAAAAAATCAAACAGAAGTAAGCAATTTTTGTTTTATTTATTTATTAGGTTCACCAGCGTTTGTGTACAATATTACTAAAACTAAAATACATGATAACCTTAAAAAACTAATTGCCACAAACATTTAAAGGCAAACACCGCATGCATTTTCATCTTAGTAATAAATACATTATTTACTTAAGAATATTACGCTTAAAAATACGCGGGTTATACGCTGCGCCATTTAAATAATTAAATCTTACCGATTGGCTTATCTAAATGCTCAGTGTTTTCAGTAGCAAAATATATTCGATTATTCGGAAATTAAAAAAGTATAGATCAAAAATTAAATAAAAATAACACTAAAGAAACAGTTTAGAAATGCAGACTTTTGTTCCATTTTACCCCGCCGTTCCTTTTTTCACCGTTTTACGGTAATGCGATAATCCTATAATAGAATCTAATCCTAGAATATTACTTAAGTGGAAAAACTCTCCCTGTAGATGTCTCTCCCAGCGTATGATTTTGCGACACTTTCTGTAAGGAACCAATAACACTTTGAATTACATACAATTCCCCGTTTCACCCTTCCTATATTTACGTGATATTTCCCTTTTCAAAGGTCTTTAAAGTTAAGTTACAAGTTACAAAGTGGCGTTCTATCATCTCTGCCTACCCCTCTGGGACCAACGCGTGATCTTTATTTATTTTACTAGGTACATACTTTGTATATGTACCTAGTAGTTTATACAAGCATTCTGTACATCATTTTTATTTTTAATATCAAATTGATTCACTTTAGCTTGACAATTGAATGTTGCAGGTGCTGGCTTCTCTCGAGATCTTTCCCTACTTTAATACAACTCATAATCCCAAACTCTTACAATTTGCCTGTTTCTGCATTTAGTGTGTGTGATTGAGCGTCGGTGGCTCATTGCTGTGGACTGTACCTTATGATCTGGTGGGTGCAGGTTCACATCCCACCTCGTTCCAATGCATATGTATCTCTCTTCAACATATATATGTTTTTCCGTTGTTTAGTATTCATATTACAGGCTAATGCTTAGTTTGGGGTTTATTGGCGCTGTATGAATGTCTGTGCATATTTTGTTATAATAATGTACGTTAACCCTTTGACGGCCAATGACGCCTTAAGGCGCCAGACACAATAGATTTTCTATTGTGTCTGGTTTCCCAGCTTTCAATGGTTTCGGAAAACACCGTGAGTAAACCTGCGTACGCCTACGAAGAAATTTACCTACTGAAGTCGGCCTATCCGCATCCGGCCTTCGTGGACGACTAAGGTCTTATAGACCTTAGTAAAAATACCCTTAAAATCTTAGATGATGACGGGGATTTTTATTAGTCTCTTTTAATGTTCTATAAACTTTATACTTCTGATAACACTTTTAGGAATTCGATATAATGGCAATAATGTTTTATACTATTTAAAACATAACTAATGTTAACCCACACAATATATGCACCCATAATGAGTCCTCTATAAATAAGTACTTTGGCTGAAATCTTTTATGTTATAACCATTTTACGGCAATCCCTCATTAATATCACTTGAAGTGAAACGGTTCGCCCACAAACGTTTGTTCCATTAACGGTTAATCCACAGAATTTTTCGTCCATTATCGTTTAGCTCAAAGAACGTGTCACCAATGAACTATACGCCAACTGCACGGTACGCCTGTCAACGTTTAAATCTTTAGTCAACAGTAACATAGTAACTTAATTAAGAACGTCAGTGGCTCAGTGGTGTGGGCTGTTGCCTTCCGATTGGGAGGGTGCAAGTTCAAATCCCGCCACGTACTAATGTGTTTTCGGATTTTCGAAATTATACGTACGTTATCCGATGCTCTTACGGTAAAGGAAAACATCGTGAGGAAACCCGCGCATGCCTGCGAAGATATTCAAAGATTGTGCATGAAGTCGGCCAAACGCACTGGGCCCGCGTGGACAACTATGACCTATACACCCGCGGGTAGGCTCGTGCCCCTCGGTGGGGACGTTTAATGAACTGATAATGATTAACTAAGTAACTTATTTACATGTAGAATGTTTAAAAATATAGGTTATGTATTACTGCGGGAGAAATCTTTGTATCGGGCAATACCGCGGGGCATCATCATCATCATCATCAGCTCATTAAACGTCCTCATCGCGGGGCACGACCCTACCCATATAGGGTGATTAGGCCTTAGTCGTTTACGCGGGCCCAGTGCGGATTGGACGACTTCACACATAACCTTCGAATCTCTTCGCAGGCGTGCATGAAGGTTTCCTCACAATGTTTTCCTTCACCGTAAGAGCGTCGGATAACGTACATATATTTTCGGAAATTCGAAAACACATTGGTACGTGGCGAGATTTGAACCTCAGCCCTCCCGGTAGGAAGGCGACAGTCCACACCATTGAGCCAAGGCGCTCCGCGGGGCATAGAAAGTGAAAAATAAATTATTAGATATGTCCTTAAATACAGCTAATAGACTGTAAGAGCACTATTATGTTATCAACATTGCGCCATAATTAATTTGATAAAGAAAGTTGACGAGATCCGATTACAAGTTACAAGTCATAGTGAGCAGCATGTTGTCAGTTGTGTGACACGTCTAGTTCAAACACGGCGTATCTGCGATGCCAACTTATGTTCTCAGGCTTAAAATTGAGTCGACACTACACTTAACAAATTGCTTCCGGGGTCTAGTAATTATAATTAGCAATTTAAATGCATGCCGTGTTGCCACCTTACCCCTTTTGTAGATAGATCTAGCACTTTTTAGTATAGGTGAACTCCTTTTTTAACCGACTTCAAAAAAGGAGGTTCTCAGTTTGACTTGTTAGTATGTATGCATGTATGTATGTTTGTCGCCGATTATCTCGCGTTTGGCTGAAGCAATTTTTAACGATTTAGCCCGAAATGAGCAATGTAGCTCTTTTTCACTGTCTTGAAATTATTACCAAATATGAAGTTTTCGACATGCTCACAAGTACTTTTTTGCTATTTCATCGGTCTTTTTGACGGTCTAAAAAAACGGCTTCATCTCATGATTATTTCAGCATTTTTATAACAGAAAATCTTTTGACGCTCAGTTTAGCCCTTTACGATTTCTCAAAAAGTTCTTTTTCTAAAACTAAGGTGGCAACACTGTGCATGCAGCAGTAGATTGCGATAGGTTGAAGAGTAGCTTCATTGAACCGACCCAACCTCAGACGATATGGATAAGTTGAGTTATATCTGAAATATACCGTATCGAAAAACATATGTACGTTATCCGATCCGCTCTTACGGTGAAGGAAAACATCGTGAGGAAACCTTCATGCACGCCTGCGAAGAGATTCAAAGGTTGTGCGTGAAGTCGTCCAACCCGCACTGGGCCCGCGTGGACGACTAAGGCCTAGACACCTTATACGGGTAGGCTCGTGCCCCTCAGTAGGGACGTTTAATGAGCTGATGATGAAATCGTTACTAATAATAACACAAGGAGTGTAAATAAATAACCTTGGTACAAATTTTTTGCAGACGAAAAATATTATGATAAAATCTGTCACACATTCAGCAATCAACCCGAAACTCGGCATTTTATCTTATTTGCCTTGTAGCGTGTTCTTATGTAAATATCTCGGTGTAAGATGGTTTTCGGTCAACCCGCACACACCCACAACGCAACACCTGATTTAAGACATGTTTGATTAAATAAACAAAAAATAAATAAATATCCACTGACATTCTAATATTCATGACACAGCGCCATCTAGCCCCAAGTAAAGCGTGAAGCCTGTATTATGGGTACTAAACAACGGATATATACACTTATATTTTTTTTTTGTAAATACATACATATTATATGTACATAGAAAACACCCAGACCATTACAAAAAAGGCATTTTCATGCACACAAATGTTTGTACTGGCCGGGGATCGAGCCCGGAGCCCTTGGTGTGGCAGCCGATGTCTCAACCGCAACACCAAATGGGTTGTCATAAGTACTAATAATACAAAAGAAATTAGTTTAAAATTTAGTAACTTTATATATCCACTGACAATTTACGCAGCGTCATCATCATCAGTTCATTAAACGTCCCCACCGAGGGGCACGAGCCTACCCGTATAGGGTGATTAGGCCTTAGTCGTCCACGCGGGCCCAGTGCGGATTGGACGACTTCACACACAACCTTTGAATCTCTTCGCAAGCGTGCATGAAGGTTTCCTCACGATGTTTTCCTTTACCGTAAGAGCGTCGGATAACGTACATATATTTTCGAAAATTCGAAAACACATTGGTACGTGTCGGGATTTGAACCTCAGCCCTCCTGGTAGGAAGGCGACAGTCCACACCATTGAGCCACCGACGCTCGACGCAGCGTCATCTCGCTTAAATTTGAGCAGAGTCAAAACAACCAAAACTTATCAATTCATAGGTCCCATAGAGAACGCACACTAACACATTCACAAATTCTTGTACTGCACGAGGATCGACTTCGATACTTTTTTTAAGTCACAAAGTGTACAGGACTCTTCTCTCTTCCACCAATCGCAGTCCACTGCTTGACATAGATCTCCCCAATCCTGCGCCAGATATCCCAGTCCTCCACTCTTCTTATCCAGCTGAATACTTACATTAAACATTTTTTAAGTCGCGAAGGCTATACACTGAAATATACTACATCCAATCACTAAAGATGTTTTTATTTAAAAAGGTTGAGAGAGAGAGAGATGAAATGATTATATGAAGATATAAAAAGATAAGAGGTTTATGACTTGTAAAAAATACCTATTACTCTTTGGTGTAGGTCAAGAAAGTGTTATTTGGACCAAGAAATGTGATGTAGGAACACATTTTGCGGAATACAATTAATTAATTTAGGGTCACAGTATGCATTTATGGACGTCAATACAAAAAATACGTTTCAATTACAAATTGTAAGTGACAAAAATATCATCATCATCCTCAGCCTATAACGGCTCACTGTAGGGCACAGGCCTTCCCACACAGCATAGCTATGGGGTGATTGGGCTGTAACCCACCTCGCGGGCCCAATGCGGATTGGCGGGAGTTAACGGCTACGATACTAAGATTGTAGCCGGGACCGACGGCTTGCGTGATTCAGATTTCAGCCAACGTTCTAAACAAACTTGATAAAACACACTAAGACGTTTTTCCGCAGGATTTGAACCCACAAACTTCGGGTTACGCAGCCGAACGCTGTGCCCTCTAGACCACGGAGGCTGTTTCTATGTTTATGCACAGATAATATAACAAGTCTTTAAGTAATTAATATAATATAACTAAGAATATGACATTGAATATGATATGCCCGTAGATAGACTTTAATAAAATTCGTTTAGTTGTCCAATCTCAAAAAAAAAACACTTCAGCAAAAAGGAAAACTTATTTGTTTATACCTGTAAAGAAATATAATTCATATTCTCGTCCACAAATTATGCCTTCATCATCAGCTCATAAAACGTCCCCACCGAGGGGCACGAGCCTACCCGTATAGGGTGATTAGGCCTTAGTCGTCCACGCGAGCCCAGTGCGGATTGGACGACTTCACACACCTTCAAATCTCTTCGCAGGCGTGCATGAAGGTTTCCTCACGATGTTTGCCTTCACCGTAAGAGCGTCGAATAACGTACATATATTTTCGAAAATCGAAAACTCATTGGTACGTGTCGGGATTTGAATTTATTTTTTTATTTTTGTTTTAAGAGAGCCACCGACGCTCTTAAAAAAAATATGCCTTAGTAGTACAGTTTCATTTAACTGTTATACGCTGTGCTAACTGTGTTAAGGTTCTACCAACTCGGCACTCGGATTCCCTCTAAGGAGATGAAGATCCAAAAAAAACCCTTTACAGGAGGGAGGTAATGGCAAATCCAATTAAAATATTATTCATACTAATAAATCTTTTACAGATACTTTGAATCGTCAATTGTTATTATATTTTTAACCGATTGGGAAAAAGTAGGATCTTCTTGAAGAGCCGGTAAAAAACTCGACAGTCACTCTTTTTATTTTTTTGGTTACACAGTTTTGTCTTACACCTACACGTAACTTTACTAATACAATAATTTATTAGGTTTTTGTAACTGGAATACTATGTGCAAGACCACACATCTTTATCCGATAAAATTTCGTCTCTTGTATAGTAACCTATCTTCATAAGGATTTTTAAAATCTTTTGTTTTAATTGAAAGGGCAATTCGGCAAGATTTATTGAAGGAATTTATTTCTCTTCCAACAAATGATTTTCCTACTTTACTTAGTCAATGATTTGGAACAGCAAGTTTGTTTTTGTTTTTAGTATTAAAATTATGTAAGTCACCTTATTCTTAAACAAATGAAGAGTTTTGTGTACATAAAGTAGATTAAGGTAAATGTATTAAGACGGAACTAAATAAATAGAAAAAGGTGATATTGCGCCATTGAGGCACCGTTCTTGCAGCGTTTAAAATCCAAAATCAATTGAGAAATACTGCTGTGCGTTGTGAGGATACCATTGACTCTTATCGCAATTGTTATTTAAACTTACGTCAGATTATTTGCCACTGTTTGCAGATCCTCGGCAACATTGAATACGTGTTTTCTAGTTTTGTCTAGTTTCTATGCGTAAATTTATATATACATTTTTCATAATATGTTGTAATAAGCAACCTCCCGCACGATGGACCGACGACTTGCGAAAGGTCGCTGGTGGAAGCTGGATGAGAAAAGCAGAGAACCGGGATCTGGCGCAAAATTGGGGAGACCTATGTCCAACAGTGGACTGCGATAGGTTGAATAGAAACGGCCTGATGCATTTGTACGTTAACATTACCATCCCAGCGAAGAACTGCCAATTTTTAATGACGACTCTATTGAGTGAACCCTTTCGCTACAACAGAATTTGTGACTTTTTATCATTGTTTTTGTCTCTGTACTGTTTTTATTTACTGTACGATTAAATACTGGTATCACGCATCTGACGTTTGAAGAAACAAGTAAAGAGACGGTGAGAACAACTAAAATGAGATCATTAAACATGAAACACTAACTGTAACATAGATAAGACGTGAAAATTTTATAAAATGAGTAGCGGAGAGCGGAATCTGTGAATAGGCGTCAGATGTAATGTGAGCCGACAGCCTAGAAACAATTGAAATTGATAATATAGATTTGGTTATAGAAGTGAAAGAAATAGTGAAAGAGAAAATAGTTATAGTCAATAAATTAATTGCCAGAAAAGATGTCGAATTCGGAAAAAGTGTCGTTTGAGGAAGCACTGGATATAACAGGTATGCTTTACAAAGTTCCAAAATGAATTACGTTGCAATATATCTGTGAGCTGTTCAGCAAAATTCTAAATGATAATACTGTTCAGTCAATTTATTTCAAAATTTTTATTTTTCTGTGATATGTGCATGGTAGTTCTATGGAACTTACGCGTTAATGCCTCTGTGGTCAAGACTCTAGAGGTTTAAGCGTTGAAATTAGATCGTTACATATTTTGTTACTTTATTCATGATAACAAATAATTCAACACAGGAATATATTCTAAGTCTTACTAAGTCAATATGCAATCAGCACTATTATAAACATATTAATTTATTTATATAAAATTTGTTTACTTTGTAAGTACAGAAAAAAAAAGAAAAGCTGTTCAGTATTACTGAGAACTTGTACACTTTGTAACATAAAAACAAATACAATAATTGAAATAACACTAGTAATCATGAAAAAGTGTAAATGTGCGTATCGAACTTGAGACGAGACACAGCAACCAGTAATTTCACTGCTTGTGTCATCAACACTGTTATACTTACGGTTATGGCGAAGCAATAGGTAAAGTTGAGGATCCCGAACATAAAAATCGCGGTCTCAAACTTTTAGATAGATTTCAAAATGTATGACAAATAACAGATGGTATTATGTGATGGGTACAAATAACGTGGGGAAACGTTACTTTGTGCTATTTTTCCCAGTTCGGTAAGGAAATTGCAGACTGAATAACCTGATTGTCCCAAAAGAAAGATGATTCCATGCTTCGGAGGGCACGTTCAGCCGTCGGTCCCGGCTGCAATCTTAGAATGGTAGTACTTGAGACCTTCCAATCCGCATTTGGCCCGCGTGGTGGCCCTATCTCGAATCCCTGCAATGCGTGATGGGCTGATGAGTGATTATGAACTCTTTTACACAGGCGTCTCTCCAAAGCTATGCAGTGTGGGAAAGCCTTTTTTATGTTACAAAGTGAACAGGACGCTCACCTGATGGTAAGTGATACGCCTGACCATAACGGAGTGGCATTGAAGGAGACCAAAAACTGATAAAAAGTTATTATTCTTTAACAATGCCGCACTGCGCCCGTCACCCGAGACAACACATGTTAGGTCTTTTATATCCAGTAATTTCACTAGCTTCAGTGTCCTCATCCTGAAACACAAACGTGCATAGCACTCTTATATGATGGGACGATATCTGGCACTGCGGTGGTACCTACCTAGGCGACTCAGTAACGAGTCTACCACCTAGGTTCTGTGCCCTGTAGGACGTTATAGGTGGATGATATGTCTAATTAAATCTCTAACTACACAGGCTTCGGGAAGTTGAATTGGCTGACCTTTGTGCTATGCAGCAGCATCATCATGGGCATGGCATTCGAGACCTTCTCTGTGGCTTACCTGGTTCCTGCCAGTGCTTGCGAACTCCTCACCACCAGCAGCCAGCAGGGCCTGATGGCCGCTATACCACTGATTGGTGAGTTTCAGTATTTTGATTAATAAAAATTCTATCATAAGAAAACTTTCCAGAAACTATCAAAAATAATAATGATGATGATGACGATGATGTCCTCCCAGACGAAACCGTTAATGGCGACACCCTTTCAGTCTGAATTTTGAATGTAAGCTCGAACATGACTGGGAAAATCAAAAATAATTATTTAAACGGTTAAAGACTTGCAGGGCATAATTGGTCACCAACATAGATTTTCTTTTGCCTAGCTGCAAATCTCGAGCGGTGATATATTGCGTAAAAGTTTGTTTTATCCACAAACCTATTCAACCTATTGCATTCCACTGCTGGACATAGGTCTCCCCCATTTCGCGCCAGATATCCCGGTCCTCCGCTTTCCTCATCCAGACTCCACCAGCGACCTTTCGCAAGTCGTCGGTCCATCGGGCCGGAGGGCGTCCTACGCTACGCTTGCCGAGACGCGGTCTCCACTCCAGAACTCGTCTGCTCCAACGGCCATCGGTTCTGCGACATACGTGACCAGCCCTGCCACTTCAACTTGCTGATCCGGCGGGCTATGTCGGTAACTTTAGTTCTCTTACGGATTAAATCATTTCTGATCGTATCCCTAAGAGAGACCCCGAGCATAGCTCGCTCCATATCCACAAGCGAATATGTGAAAATCGTTGTATTTAGGACTCTTGGCAAAAAACGAGTTCTGAAGTGAAGAATCGGATTAGTCCAAACGTTGAGGTTTTTAATGATGTAAATGATATACACAGACATAATCATGATAGTGAGAAGATTCTACGTACAGCGCTAACTAACGTATAACGGTTAAAATATTTACTAAACTTAAAATACTTACTCGTTTATCATTTTTATTTGGAAATGCATACATAAAATATCTTGGAGCAATACAAAGAAACATGTTTATACACATAAATGTTATTTCTACTACACGGGGGTCAACCCTTGGTCGTCTAAAATAAATGTAGTCATGATATGGTGGTTGTTGATATGGGTTTTCCTCAATACAAAATAATAATTGTTATGCAATTATCAATTACATATTAAACGCAAACAAATTCGTAACAGTACTAAATAAATATTATAACAAAAGATAAAACAAGTAAACGGATCCTAACAAAAAAAGTCTTGTGAGCTTTAGTTATTTGTTCAATGTCGGCTTATTTGTTTTATTTAAAACAAAATTTGCAAAGGAATTAAATAAATACGATGTACTTATGGTTATCTAAAGTATGTTGTTTCTCGGTGGCGTATCGGGTGATTTCTTAGTTCAATAGTCATAAAAAGACAAAAGTACTGTTTATAATAGTACTAAAAAGGTAAGGTTTCAAAGGTTGAGGAATAATTGGGATCATGAAAAAGTTGCTCCAAGTGTAACCTTTTTTTAATTTTTTTACTGCTATCTCACCTGATGGAAAGTAACGATGCAGCTTAAGGTGTATCACGTAAAGTCAAATAATGCCTATTTACAAAAAAATATAAAAATTTAGGATATAACCTCGAAAACACCTAAATTGTATGGATCTGCACAGACGTAGAAAGTTCATTCTACTGGCTTGCAGCTCGGACGATAAGAATAACAAGAACCGAACTTTTTTGTACGAATAGACGGTATATCCACAAAAAAAGGATTCCACCCTTAATATTAGATGTTACAGAAAAAAATCTATTGAAATGAAAAAAATTATACCTAGCACAATTTGTTTTCAGATTGCTAACGTTCAGATCTCCGTGATTATAATAATTATTTTGTATTTATTTAAACAATGCTGTATTTATATAATAAATCAGCAAAATAATATCCACATCGGTATAAATATCAAAGGTCACGAGTTATCAATGTATCGCTGTGATATCTCTTAAGGACAAGGTTATTAGAAGACACAGTAACCTATACATAGCAAATACTTCTTGTAAAGGATTAATTTGCGATAATAATTTGTTATTTCAACAACTTCAAATGCAACAAATTATAGTCCGATTGGATTCATTCATTTATTTTATTTCGTTCATAATATTTGACTATTGACGAGATATTTTCAGCACTGGCTACACTACCTTTGAGTTGGTATGAACCTTGTATGCCAAGTTGTTATAACATTTAATTTTAAGATTTTGTATGTACAAATCTTTGTTCACTTGATCAAAATACTGATATATACATTTTATTTCCCTAAAGCACTTCTGATATCCCTATCAGAAGTACTGTTAGTGAAGGTTGTTAGGGCTGTGATCATCTCAATCGATTTCTTAATTTATTAGGACAACCAACAAAATAAACACTGGTACAAGCAACAATAAATTAGAGACAAACTTAATGCTAAGTGTCACCTTACTTATAGGTTGCCACGGCATGCAATGTGGACTGCAGTATTAAAATTAAGCAATTTTAAAAATGTATAAATTTTAAAAAATTTAGGTACAATTTGTAAATTCAGCAAATCAATCAAATACACTGAATGAATATATTAATGTATCAAGTTCAAGGCGTCAAGCACTGCAGTCAAAAGACATATGTACATTGTACCCATGTATAAAACACTAAATAAATGTTATATTATTGTTATTATTACTCACTCAGCGAATCCGGTCAATAAAGCATATACTATAATAAATAAATAAATATCCACTGACATTCACACAGCGCCATCTAGCCCCAAGTTAAGCGTGAAGCCTGTATTATGGGTACTAAACAACGGATAATACAAACATTATATATACTTATATTTTTTTTATAAATACATATTATACATAGAAAACACCCAGACCATTACAAACAGATATGTTCATGCACACAAATGTTTGTACTGCCCAGGGATCGAACCCGGAACCCTTGGTGTTGCGGCCGACCTCTCAACCGCAACACCAAAATGGGTCGTCAAATATATCATTGAGATTTAGCGACCAGCCTAAGCAAGTTTGTGTATTCGCTGTTCAGATTAGTAACTAGGTGGTAGACTCGGTACTGAGTTGTCTAGGTAGGTACCACCGCAGTGCCAGATATCGTTCCGTGAAATATAAATGTTTTGCACTGTATTTCAGAATGAGGATATGTAGCTAGTAAAATTACCGGATATAAGAGACAACATCTGTTGTCTCGGGTGATGGGTGTTGCGCGGAATTCATGGAGAATAATAACTGTCTATCAGTTGTTCGTCTCAATAAAAACTTTCAGGTCAGGCCTATCACTTACTATCAGGTGAGCGTTCTGACTGTTCTGTGCAGTTTGTAACAAAAAATCCTCTTTCACACAGGCATCATTGCGACGTCGCATTTCTGGGGCTACCTTGCGGATACCAGGGGCAGGAAGAAAGTGCTGTGCTTCTCCATGATGATGGCCTTCCTGTCGGGTGCTGTGGCTGCTATTTCCCCAAACTGGATGTTCTTTGGTGCCTTCAAGTTTTTATCATCCAGTTCGTAAGTATAATTCTTTGTTAATGAATTTGATCTCCGAAAATATTTTTTTAGGTAGCCTAGGTATGAAAAGCTTAAAATACGATTTCAGGAATCATTAATCTTTTATTGACACAACGACGATGTGATTTAATGGTTCAAAAGTCAGGTTTTACAAAGGTCCTGGGTTCAATTTCCACGCAGTGCAGATTTGGGTGCATGAACATGACTATTTGTTATTCTGGATGTTTTATTTATTTAGGCACCTATACTGTATACTATATACACCCTATATGGGTAGGCTCGTGCTCGGTTTAATGAGCTGATGATGATGATGATGATAAATATAGCACCATTACGTAAGTAATTAAAGGTACAATTATTAAACTGATCTCATAGGAGATTTTTATTATTGTACATTTCTCTAACTATAAGTATTTAAATGATATAAAGATTATTAGATTGACTTATTTTCTTGACCATTACAGGGTCTCGGGAGCATTTGCCCTTTCGCTCACGTTGTTGAGTGAGTGCACTCCGAAGGCAAGGAGATTCCTCTTGCTCGTGTTAACTTCTACGGTCTTTCTGTGCAGCAACGGAGTTATGGCTGGTAATTTCGTAACTTAAATTTTAAACTAAGTAAATTTCAAAAACATGTTGTTGATGTTGCCACGCACCCTGCGCACCAGGGTGGCGCAACGCCATGGTAGCGTAAAAACAATCCAGTCGCGTCTGCAAACATCCCCGATGTGCTACAGTTATGTGGCAACCCCAACAACACCCTGAAATCGTAATCATTATAAACCCACAGGGCGCTGTAGGACCGACGAATATTTGGCTCACAAACTGCACGTGTAAAAGTAGTGCAGTAAGCTCTGAAATGAGTTAAAATTTTCATTTTTGAGCAATTCTAAACCTGCGAGCCAACTAATCGGCCTTACCGACAACGCCTTGGACTCCTCTTTCAACATATTTAACATCGGGATAACACTATATGACCTTGATATTAAAATTTGCCAACTCTTTGTAAAGCTTCAGCCATTTTAAAAATATTGCCGGGAGTCGATCTAAATGTTTGCCCCTTGCCTGAAGACCATGATTTGACTTTTTAATTTAGCCACTGCTGAACGAAGGCCTCCATTAATGACTTCCACGCGGTCCGATCCCTAGAAGTCGACATCCAGCTGCCACCAGCTACCCGCTCGCTAAATAATATCATGTTAATTGTTGATGGCTTTCATGGCCTTCGTTTTGCTGCTTAATTTCTTCGTCATGTCCATCTCATGTCATGAAAGACATGGTTAAGGTGGCGGGTAGCAGATGGATGTCCACTATGAAAATCTTTAGGGCAAGCCTTCGTTCTGCATCGAACGATGAGGATGATGAGGATCTTTTAATTATATTTTTGTTTTCGACAGTGATTGCCATTCCGGTCCTAGACCTTAAGTTCTCCTACGATTTACCAATCTTGGGCATCCATTTCAACTCCTGGCGAGTGCTGAATCTCATCTACTGCTTGCCGTGCCTTATCAGCTCGTTAGGCCTGCTGCTAGCCTATGAAAGTCCGAAGTATTTGCTCAGCGCTGGTGAGGAAGAGAAAGCGTTGGAAGTCCTGAAGAGCTTTTACGTTATAAACAACAATAAGAGTGCTGATGATTTTCCTGTAAGTGTTTTTATATACATATATTTTTAAATTACTTTTTTTATTGTACACTGACTTGACATTTTAAAACTATTAACATTTTTGTGAGAAACAAAAACAAATATTTAAACATTTTTTAATATTTGTTTTAAGAAAAACTTAAAGAATACCACTGTATATTCGATAAGTTTTTCTTAATTTTTCTCTTCATCATTTCAACCTAGTTTGGTCCACTGGCTGGATATACTCGTAGGTTGACCCTTCAATACTGACCCAACTTGCATTCTGTCCAATTTCTCCGAGAATACTATCTCATTTTTAGTCGTACGAGGCAGCAAATATAATCATTATTTTGTGAAAAGCTTAGCATAGAATATAATATAATTTGCGTATAATGCATATTTAAGTAAGTTTTACAAGTATATTGCTAATCGTACATTCTATTTTCTACCAGTCCAAAGCTTGCAAATTTTCATCTTACATTATATGGTGAAATATTTTTTTATTGCAGGCAATGGTGTAAAAAAGTATAGATTCTTGATATGCTCACAAAACAATCGAAAAAGTGTTCCGAATGCAGTGACAGCACACACACATATTTCGAATGAGCGTACATTTACCTACCTACAAACAAATGAGTACAAACGGTTCGTTTTTGAGGCACGGTTGGCGTGTCTAGAATATGCCTGTAATAGGCAATATTACTACTTATTATGTTACATAAATGTATATATTCAAAATATAAGGTTACAAGATATACATTTAATTTACAACCGCCAAAATGTAAGCTTGTGGAACTTAGTACAAGAGAAAGCGAAAAAAGGCGTCAGAACACTCTTATAACCAGATAGCATGTGTAATCTAAGGTTATAACCTTACTGTAAATCTTGATTTCCAGGTAAAATCAGTCTGGCTAGACGAGGAGAACGCTGGAGGCAATGCAACTGGTTTCTGGTCCTCCCTTGCGGCACAAACTGCGCCGCTCTTCAAACCACCGCTTCTGCGAAACACGATATTGTTGTCTATTATTTTTGTGATCGTCTATGTTTGGTAAGTTATTAAATCACATTCCTAACTTAACCTTACCTTTGGCAATTCGATATTCAATTGAGTTAGAGATAATCCTATGCAGTGTTGATAATCATCTGCAATGTTTACCCTGGCGCGGTCTTCAGTGTTGCTA
This sequence comes from Leucinodes orbonalis, assembly GCA_019425675.1. Classification (NCBI taxonomy): domain Eukaryota; kingdom Metazoa; phylum Arthropoda; class Insecta; order Lepidoptera; family Crambidae; genus Leucinodes; species Leucinodes orbonalis. The sequence continues at coordinate 159,444 of PQWD01003368.1, forward strand.
GGTTCGATTTATTTTAAATTACAACAATACGTAAAAATAAATAGGTTCGAGATCGGGACAGTAACAAAAAAACAAGGGGTTTTGAACTCTTGTATCAATTAATTACGTTTAAAACTACTAGTTAAGACATAGTGATGTCATAGGTAGAAATTACGCATCATAAATATGATATTTTAAGAAAATCGGGACGTCCCGCGCAAATCGGGACACCTGGCAACACTGGTCTTCACTCACTAACGGTTCTTCGGACAATGTGCCCACACTGGGCAGGCAGGTTCATTTTTAATCACATTAAGTAAACAGGTCAGTTCGCTCACCTGTTGGTAAGTGATACGCCTGACCATGCCAGATGCAGTGTTGAAGGAAATAAATAGGTACCTAGTCATTATTTTCCGTCAACACTGCCCTGCGCCCGTCACCCGAGACGACAGATGTTAGGTCGCTCATACCCGGTAATTTTACTAGCAATGTGTCTTTATTCCGAAACACAAAGGTACACAATAGTTGTATTTTACGAGACGATATAAGGTACTGCGGTGGTACTTACATAGACAACTCACGTTCGCATTGAGTCTACCTAGTAAAATCATTCGTCATCATCATTCTTCTTATCTCCAACCTGCCGCAGTCCGCTGCTTGACTTATGTCTACCCCATTTTGCGCCAGATATCCTAGTCCTCCGCTTTGCCCATCCAGCCTTAACCAGCGAACTTCCGTAAGTCGTCGGTCCCTTGGGCCGGAGGGCGACCTACGCTACGCTTGCCAAGATGCGGTTTCCACTCCACCATCATTGATTCATATAAAAAAATAAAGAAAGAAAGAAAGAAATATTTTATTCGGCATAATAAAAACATTACATCTAACAACATCATAAACACATTTACAGGACAGTATAAAAAAATCGAAATACTTAATAACATTTTTACAAAAAGATTGCCAAATCTAATAAAAAAAAAGCGAACATTAAAAAATTAATAAGAAAAAAAACACATAATCAAAAAAAAAACAAACAAAAGAAACATACAATTATTCAAAACTAAATGCAACATTTCTACCTGCCGAAAAGGAACCTGCCTCAGCATATGCTGCCGTGTGGTTGATTTACTGTATGAACACATGGCAGCGCTGGTTTTACTATATAACAATCCACTTTTGCTTTATTTTACGAGTGATTAAAAGGCACTAGCCTTAGTTCGTCAACGTATCTCCTCATAAAATTATACTGTTGCAGCATCAACCCATACATGGTGTGGCTTCCGTTCATCGCTGATGGGTTCATGAGCTCGGTGGAGCGAGGGGACGAGGGGCTGACCTTCTGCGAACGGCTGCGAGCATCCCATAACAATACCATGGGACAGGTATTTGGAACATCATTTATATGGTTTTTTTTATTTGGGACACAAACAATACATCATCATCATCATCAGCTCATTAAACGTCCCCACCGAGGGGCACGAGCCTACCCGTATAGGATGATTAGGCCTCAGTCGTCCACGCGGGCCCAGTGCGGATTGGATGACTTCACACACAACCTTCGAATCTCTTCGCAGGCGTGCATGAAGGTTTCCTCACGATGTTTTCCTTCACCGTAAGAGCGTCGGATAACGTACATATATTTTTCGAAAATTCGAAAATACATTGGTACGTGTCGGGATTTGAACCTCAGCCCTCCCGGTAGGAAGGCGACAGTCCACACCACTGAGCCACCGACGCTCTATACAAACAAACAATACAGTTTCACTCATATACAAAAAAAAAACTATTACAGATCAGTTATAAAAATGTGTTACATTCGAAAATATTATTTTTATCAAAATTACCACTCTAGAAACAAATGAAAGTGTTTTCGAATTTCCGTAATTATAAGTACGTTATCCGACGCTCTTAGGTGAAGGAAAACATTGCCAATCCGCACTGGGCTTACGTGGACAACTAAGGCCTACACACCTTTTACGGGTAGGCTCGTGCCCAGGGCGGTGGCGACGTTTAATGGGCTGATGATGATGACTACAATTTATTTATTCAACACACGACGACTCCATAGAGATCACTTTATAGTGGTTTCTCGCTTGTAGTCGCAGGTATTTCGCTTTTATCGCTCCAAAACAATTGTCTATATGAAAGTGGATATATAATTTAGCTCCTAAGCAATATAAAAATCTAATTAATGGTTAATTCCCAGGTATCAAGCGATTGCTCGTTGAACACGTTCGCGTTGACGATGGTGTTTTGCATCGGGGTGTTCCTGGCGATCGTGAACACGATACTTTCGCCAATCATCAACGTCATTGGAAGGAAACGTTTGCTAATCGCTATACAGGTATATTCATGGATAATTTTCGTAAATCGATGAAAATACTTTGATTACTAACTTAAAAGTCATTAAAAAAACATTAAAACATTTCAATTTCTAACTTACGAGTAAGTAAAGCTTGTAGTTTAATTAGTAAAGATTGCCACGTCCTAAATATTACAAATATATTTTTTATTGAATTAAAAAAATCGAATTCAAAAAGCTGTAAAGATTAGCACCTTAAAGAACAAATACTGAAAGTTAAAATTTCTACCATTGGTTCGTACTTTTGTATTCTACTCAGAAGAGTGCTGGTTGTGTTTTTCAGAAATATGACTTTTTATGAAATGTGAAATTAGGCCGGAGGTCAGATGGCTTATTATGCTCTTACTTTCAATAAAGTTTATTTCGAAAATGTAAAACATTGATATACTCTTTCCAGTTTATCGCGGGGGGGTCAGCACTTCTGGTGAACTTCTCCACGGCGTGGGTTCTCAGTGGGATTCTGTTCATCACGTTCATCGCGGGTGTGCTTAATTTCGGCCTGCTGTCCACGTTCTCTGTTGACATCTTCCCGACTTATGTCAAGTAAAGTATTTCTTGTTGTTTTCAACAAATGGGTACAAAATATTTGACCCTTTGAACCGCAATGGCACCTAAAAACGTCAGAAACAATAGATTTTCTTTTATGCCTGGATTCCTGGCAAAACCTGGCATTCCTGAAAGTGTTAAGAAGCCAGTTTTTACGTAGGGCCTAAGTTGAACAACTTTCGCAATAGTCGATCGTGATATGGATAGTCCAGTCTTTCCTTGCGGAAGGGCTGGGTCATCCATCTCACGACCTTCGGAAGACACGTCAAACTGTTGGTCCCGGTTACAAAATTCTTTCTAAATTACTGCTGACTGCTTTGGGCTGCAGATAGCCTTTTTATCTTCTATAGACGGACATTTGACCGCCATCTCACCTGATGGTATGTGATTATGCGGCCGAGGATGGATCATACCTGCCTAGAAACAGCCTATTCACTCTTGCCTTGAAGACGGCTGGGTTGTAACGCTCGGGGAACACACAAGAAGGCAATGAGTACCATTCCTTTGCGGTGCGCCTTAGGAACGAGGCACCAAAGCGACCACGTGTTGAAAAGGGTAATTTGTGAAGGGTAATTACTTCGCACACTCACTGAAATGTAACGTGTAAAAAATCGACAGCCGTGTAACGAGGATGATCGAGCCTTTACAGTTTCATTTCATTTTTATTTGGGCTGAGGTTCAAATCCCGCCACGTACCAATGTGTTTTATTTTCGAAAATATATGTATGTATCTCACGCTCTTACGGAGAAGGAAAACATCGTGAGGAACCTGCGCACGCCTGCGAAGAGATTCAAAGGTGGTGCGTGAAGTGGTCCAACCCGCACTGGGCCCGCGTGGACGACTAAGGCCTAAAACACCCGTGCGGGTAGGCTCGTGCCCCTCGGTGGGGACGTTTAATGAGCTCATGATGATAATAAATTATTTATTGTTCTTGCGATTAGTGTTACTCGTTTTGCATAGGTACCCTTTACAAAATCCGTGTGTACGCCACTGCGCTTGGTGGGTTAAGACCCAATCTACCCATAGCTGTGCTGTATGGGAAAGCCTGCGCTCAGCAGTGGGACTTAATGTTGATGATGATGATAAATGAATGTGTCCAGGGCAATGGCGGTGTGCCTGACGCTGATGGTGGGTCGTGGCAGCGCAGTCGTGGGCATTAATGTGCTCAAAATCATGCTGGATACCAACTGTGAGGCGTCCTTCTTCGTCTTCGGAACAGTCACCGTTTGTCAGTATTTATTTTTATTTGTTCACAAACATAATTCACGTCATTTCAATACATAATTTCATTTTTTTAAGTACATACTAGCCTACTTTTAGGGTTTCGTTATTGCCATTTGGCTACATAACTTGATATAAGGTATTATGGGGTTCGAAAAATATTCATGTGGTGTACTCAAAGGTGTCCAAATTAGCCCCTCTCTCTCTTCCTTCAACCGATCGCAGTCCACTGCTGGATATAGGTCTCCCCCATTTTGCGCCAGATATCCCGGCCCTCCGCTTTCCTCATCCAGCCTCCACCAGTAACCGCCCGCAACTCTCGGTCCATCGGACTGGAGGGCGTCCTATGCTGCGCTTGCCGAGACGCGGTCTCCACTCCAGAACTCGTCTGCTCCAACGGCCATCGGTTCTGCGACATACGTGACCAGCCCACTGCCCTTTCAACTTGCTGATCCGGCGGGTTACGTATACTCTAAAACTGAATCATAAATAATAAAAAAATTTATTTGCCAGAATATTTATTTTTATTTATTTTATTTTATTTTATTTTATAAGGTACAACAACAGAATATAAACTAAATCATCCGTAATACAGCATAAGACATAACTTTTTAAATTTATATCCTAATGAGGGTATTTGTAATTTAATAATCTGTCAAGTATAATAGCAAGTTGCTCTCTTCCCATTGGTTATTCGCGTGACATTTGGATATTTAATGTCACTACAAACATCAGTGACCAATCGAAATTATCCTAGACCTTTCACCAACGTAGCGCCATCTAGTGAGGTTTTACATTGCAAAAACCCTCATTACAGATTGTACACAGCATTTTTAACAAATAATAGCAAACATGCAAAGATGAACGGAACAGCGAAAAATGATTGACATGACACTTACACAATAGATTTTTTAAATGAATATAATGAACAGTTAAAGATGTCAGCGTGAGAGCAATGATTATTATAGAATCGCATCATCCTTAATAAAGGGGAATTTTTTTTGAACACCACATTGGATATAGTAATATCCAATGTGGTGTTCAATTAAAAATAGCCTGTCATATTCTGTCGGGAGCATTACGACTTGCAAATTGAATTCCCTAATACCTTTCATAAAGAACAAACTAACGAGATGCAGAACCTCACTCAAAAAGTGTCCGCGGCAAAAGTCTGCCCATCGCATCAGTTGGGCAGAATTTTCATTCATAATCACGTCGCTCGCTATATGTGATAATGACTCAGTGTGCTCGTGCTTTTAATTATATTCTTTTTATTACGCGTATTACGCGTAGTATTAGGTCAAAATTAAAATGAATAATTTTACGGTTTTAATTATAATGTGTCATGGGGCTCGGATATTCTTTTGCATCTAAGTTAGTTAATAATAAATAATAAATAAATATCTACTGACATTCACACAGCGCCATCTAGCCCCAAGTAAAGCGTGAAGCCTGTATACGGTACTTAACAACGGATAAACATACTTATATATTTTTTTGTAAATACATACATGTTATACATAGAAAACACCCAACTTACAAACAGACATGTTCATGCACACAAATGTTTGTATTGCCCGGGAATCGAACCCGGAACCCTTGGTGTTGCGGCCGACCTCTCAACCGCAACACCAAATAGGTTGTCAACTAATGATCTAAGCCTAATACATTTAATGACGACAATGACGACATTCATTTAATGACGTATATCATTTTTACAGTGGGCGGTATTCTCGGCTTCCTTCTTCCCAGTGATCAGAAACAATCTCAGAGAAAGTGTCCAGAAACTTGAAAGCAGTTTGTATCCCCTTGGACTCATTAAGGAACTGTGATGGTAATTAATGTATGAGTTTATTTGTTTGAGGTATGTTTAAACCGCCTTGTTACTAACGAAATATTAAAGAAGACTTTATGACATTGTATTTTAGTAAACAAGTAAAATATTTAATAGATTCAGATAGATATATTTAATTTATTTATTAGGACGACCAATAAGATAAACACTGGTACAAGAAATTAGAGACAAACTTGAACTTAAAGCTAAGTGTCACCTTACTTATAGGTTGCCACGGGCTTTCAATGTCGACTATAGTGCTAGAAATCAACAATTTTAAATATGTTTTATTATAATAAATTAATTCAAATAATAAAAACTAAGAAACCTACAAAACGTAAAAAAGGTGTCCCAAATCACTGTCCCTAGTCTGTGACATGGTACCCATAAGGCTGGCAACATTCCCGCGTTGTATAGCCAAACTTAAACGTTGACCGAGAATAAATTTATATTTTTATAAATTTAAATAATTTATTACCCATTCTGGGTACTATCCAAGATATCTGATGTTCAAGTTTTAAAACAGCTACGTATTATTTTACAATTGTATAGAAAATTAAATACTGTGAGATATTTATAAATCAAAGATTTTATTTGTCAATGTTTGTGGATTTGTTATAATATACATTTGTTACGAAAGTTGTGTGTTTTATTTACCAAAATTGGTTTATAGACCAATACTAACAGTTATTTGTTGCCTTATCCCATTCAAACATAAACCCAAATTCAGTGGTGTGCACTCCATATATGAAAACAAGCAGTGCATACCCTGTGCGTCCACACAACCCGGAAAATCGCCAACATAATACAAGATTTCCACTTATTCGCCCATTTTCCTCTACAGATTTAAAATCATTAGGCGATTTGTTGTCTTCAACAGCACTAAATTTGACCAAAATAATAACTATTTATTGTTTTTGCGCTTAGTGTCACTCACTTTGCATATCCTATTGTTACGAATTGACGTAATTAAAATGACATTAAATATGGTGGCTAATATGTGACGTCAGGTCACTATGACATTGCGAATTGTCAAAAAGCAGAGTCTAGTATGTTCTAGATAATTCGCGAACTGTGTAGAATGACGTCGACGCTTCGAGCTTAGCGGGCGGACAGGTATATAAGGCGGACCAATGGGTGCGCCGGCAGTCTTGTGTTCTACTCAAGAGCGAACGAAGAGCGAAATACCTGCGACTACAAGGAAGAAGCGAGTGATACAGCGATATCTAAGGGATCGTCGAGTGTGATATAACAGTGTGAAGAGTTAACGAGTGATTATTACATGTGTGTGCGGAAAGTGTTGTGTTATAGTGTGCAGTGTTAATTACGGATTTTAGTGCGTGCGTTAATTGATTAATTAGTACGAGTGTAAGTGTAATTAGTGTTGTGTGCAATTAATAGTGGATAATTAATAAAGTGTGTTACCGTGTTTTTTCGTGTTTGGCAATAATTTATCCTGAACCCCCAGCTCGTGACACTATTTTATTCACTGTGCACGCCACTGCTCAAATCCTACTGATAGATCCCTTAGGTTTACAATGTAATGAGGATTAAACGGTCTTTGTACATGTGAGGTTGGCTTGGAACCTTTGCAATTCCTCTAAAAGTGAAACCTGATTCAAATTTGATTTCTTACCTCGACTCGTTGACTACACTCATCCAAAACCTGAGTGTTCCATGATTAAAATCAAAATCCGTTTAGGCTTTCAAACAATTATGTAAAAAGTATAAAATCGTGATATGCTCACAAAACAATCAAAAAAAGGGTTCTGAATGCAGCGACAGCACACATACACATATTCCGAATGAGCGTACATTTACCTAAACAAAGAGCCTACAACTGTATTCTCTTTCCCGGTTCGTTTTTGAGACACGACTGGCGTATCTACCTTTATACGTATATACAGAATATCATTGCTTACAAATAGCACTTTAGAACGTCACAAGATGCAATAAAAAAAAATACAAAATGTTTTACAATGCTCTTGCGGTGAAGGAAAACGTGAGGAAACCTGCGCAAGCCTGCGAAGAGATTGAAAGGTTGTGCATGAAGTCGGCCATTCCGCACTGGGCCTGCGACTAAGATTGAAAACTCCTAAGACTAAGGATATATAGACCTAAGACTAAGACCTAAATACCCTTTACGAGATCGTGCTCCTCGGTCACGACATTAAACCTAAATTTATTATCTTGATTCCGTTCGTTCTTCGGAAGGCACCATTATTTAAGGCCAAATATCCCCATAGTGATGTTATGTGTTTAAGCTAATGTAAAGAATAATTAAATTGACAATAAATAGTGTTTATTGCTGTCCGCAAAAATATACATAACACATTTTGTACAAATAATGCACTAACAAGAACAACAACAGGAAGCAGCTCAGCTTATGCTCACCTGCGACCAGGAATCTCAAACAGCGCTGATTTACAGCCTTTTCTCTTCAGGTGTTAAACGAGAAATAGGTTATGAGAGCTACATAGTTTTAACATTTAAAAATAAAAGTATGATTAAAAATAATAGTCAAAATTTAAATTTGGGATATTAAACAAAAATTAAGTAAGGAATGTGAGTGTGTGTGCTAATAAAAAAACGTATTTGAGTAATTTTATTAAAGAACTAAACTTTATACCTTAATGTGTACCTACCTTTTTCACATAAATAATTTATCAAATACCCTCATTTTTCATACATCTAAGCTATATTATCGTGAAATGTCAAACATCATATCTTTCATTTCAACCAAAGTGAGTCTGCTATGAAGACGTGAGTGTAAACCATGCTAAAAGTTTCTACCAAAGGATTATAATCGGAATAACCATAATGTATGCGTTTCAAAAGTTTTTGCACTTTTTCGTGTACGTGGTGGTGTTTTGTCCGGTTGTTCAGGTGTTTTGTGAAGCACATGGAGTCAGAGGGAGGTTTGGGTTGCAAAACGAAGGTATGTTTTTGTATAATATTCCGATATTTATCTAGCTGTGCTACTAGGCGTTACCCACGGTATAATTCTGCAGTAAATCGTTGCTCATGAGATAATCCAGGATGTCAGCTAACTCATTACCAAATTTAATGAAATCACTTCAGGTTTTACGACGTGAAGAACCAAACACGCACACACTTACAAACTTTCGGTTTTTTATAAATAATGTTTGTACGATAGCACCATCATATATCTTCAGACATCCATACAGCATCGTCTAGCCTTAGGACTTAGCCTTTTATATGGGAATTAAGGAGGAAACCTGCGCACAACTGTGAAGTGATTCAAAGGTTTTGGGATGAGGGCACTGTAGCTAGTGAAATTACAGCTAGTAAAATTACATAGGAGACCTAACATCTGTTGTCTCGGTTTCTGATGACATAGCGGCATTGATCGCTTGACCATGACGCCTGACCATGATGTCAAGCATATCACATACCATCAGGTGAACTTTTGACCGTCCAGTACAATTCGTGATAAAAGAAAACCAGATGTTGTATGGAAATCCTGTCCTTGCAATGGGACTATATAGGCAAGGGCGGATCCAGGTTAGGCGCCAGGAGGGGGCCACATAGTAGTAGTCAAGTTAAGAACTTATAAGGGATTTTGTTAATGTACGCTAGTATAGTACTCAAAAATAGCTCAGGGGGTCATGACCCCCATGACCCTCCCCCTGGATCCGCCGTTGTATATAGGGTGATAATGATTGTGACGATGATGATGATGTATCCACTGACGTGATGGTGTCCAGGGCATACCCACAAGGCGGACGCCCCATGTGCCGTGTGTCCCCGCCAAGGACGCTGTGTGCCCCCGGTCCAGTGCCCCGCCCGTCTGCGCCCCGGTTCCCGGAACCCATTATGTCACCTGGACGGCACCCGCCTCGTCGGGGTATGCTGCTTCACTGGTAGTAAACATGCAGGTTTGTGTTAAAAATAAATTTCTATAAAAAAAAAAATGAAAAAAGGTATTGAGTTGAGACTAAAAAAACAGATTGAGTCGGTGACCCATATCCACTGACATTCACACAGCACCATCTAGCCCCAAGTTAAGAGTTAAGCTTGTAGTATGGGTACTTAATAGCGCTTTAACATACGTGTGTTAATAATTTTGAATACAATTACATAAATATTATTATACATATAAATACCCACAACTAATAAAAACAGACACGTTCATGCAAACAAATGTTCGCACTGCCCGGGGATCGAACCTGGAACCCTTGTAGTAGCCAACCACTATCTACACCAAAAGTGTATACACTTCAATCTATTGCTTGTAAACAATTAAATAACTACGGAGATAACCGTCTCCAAATAGATTTTCTATTGTTTCTTCACGATAAGTCTTTGAGCTGGAGGACGTCGTTCGTTACGCTTGCCAAGACGCGGTCTCCACTCCAAAACTCGTCTGCTCCAACGGCCACCGGTTCTGCGACTTATGTGACCAGCCCACTGCCACTTCAACTTGCCGATGCGGCGAGCTATGTCGGTATCATCAGTTCTCTCAAGAATAACATCATTTCTGATTTGGAGAAACCCGAGTTGAGACCGCTTCATTAACCTTTGAGTGGCTTACTCGTAAACTATGCCCGCAGTCATTATTTGTGTCAATCTTTTCATTAAATATATTTCTTCTATTCATTCTTTCAGTAAAGTTTGTACTATTACGAGTATATCCGAGAGCTCCACTGTCTAGTGAGTCGTTGAAGGAGGGATCATCATCATCATTAGCCTACTGCACATAGGCCTTCCTGCGCGACCACCATGCGAGCCCAATAGGGATGGGTGGGTGTATCCGGCTTCGATAGCTCAACGTAATCTCCGCAGCGTGGAATCATCTTTCATGTCGGACAATCAGGTGGTCCAGCCTGCAATGTCCTAATACAAAAGTTACACTAAGTGATTTAGCTCCTACATTCATTTTCGCAGCGGAATCTGATCACAAGTCTCGCCAGTCCGCCTCTATCAGTTCCGAAGACGTCAAATCTGCCCACCATCACTCCGAGCAGAAACTAAAGGATTGGATGAACAGGGCTAACAGGCTGCTGCATCACAAGGATGTGATAGTCAACTCTACAGCACCGAGTTTTGCTCATCATTTGGTAAGTAAATAATTCAACCATAGATAATTAAACTTTAATTATAATTGTTCAATTTTATCTTCACTTTTTTATATTGTTTTGTGAAATAGAATAATAACTGTCCATCAGTTGTTGGTCTCAATCAATACCACTCTGTCAGGGTCAGGCGTATCACCATCAGGTGAGCGTCCTGACCGTCCTGTACACTGTGTAACATAAAAAAATATTATAATAACAGTTCCTACTCTTACTCCAAGACAGTGAAAAGTTCTGCTGTAGCCGCCACACTTGAAAGGTGGCTTGGAGATTCTCATACATCATCAGCTCTTATGGAGCATCAGCGGCTCATTCGTCTGAACTGTTACCTTCGGATCTTTTCACGATGTTTTCCTGACATTGACTGTACACAAATGAAACTATGATGACTTGAAATTAAATCATGACCTTTACCATTACCAGTCCATGGTCACTTACGATGAACGAGCAAACGAGCTGGGGCGTGGTGGACTCCTTAATTTGTTCGCGTCGCAGCAGCTGAGGGCGCGCCAGGCGCTGTCTGATGAAGAACTGGCGCTCGGCATCACTGATCACACGGACGGTAAGTATGTCTTCAGTAAAATCGTATTTATTTACGGTGTTGAGTTATAAAGAATTCAGGGTATCAAAAGAGTATGGGGTGGGTTTCACGAATCTTTAGGTGTAATGGTTTCGGATAATAATCGGTAGGAAAACTGGAGTGACCGACATTACCCTCAGTAAGTTCAAATTGCAGTGGACAGGACTTGAAGTAGGTAGAACACAACGCCGATGGTGCGAAACTGCGGAAAGTTCTCGAATGGTATCCGCGTAACGAGAAACGAAGTCGACCCATCTGGTGTAATGGTTGAGACGTTGACTACCACACCAAGGGATCCAAGTTCGATCCCCAGGCAGTACAAACATTTGTGTGCATGAACATGTCTGTTTGTAATGGTCTGGGTGTTCCTATGTATAACATGTATGTATTTACAAAAAAATAAGTACGGTTATCTGTTGTTTATAAACCGTATTACAGGCTAATGCTTAGTTTGGGACTAGATGGCGTTGTGTGAATGTGTGTTAATACTTATTTTATTTATTTAAATACAAACCAATAAAACAATGAAATCACATGAAAATGTTTATATCTGCAGGTCCTTTCTGTCCACCGCCGCCATCTTGCGCAAGCGCACCCTCTCGGTATCGGAGCTTGGGGGGAGAGTGCAACAATGGCCAGTCTCCAACGTGGGGTGCTGTCCACACCGGTTTCGAGAGACTCCTGCCGCCTGATTATAGCGATGGTAATGTGTTATGCTTGATTTGAAATAGTAGGACTATATTTTTAACGTATTCTTTTTGATGAATTCAAACTTCGAGAACTAATGGTGAAATCATGAACATAAGTAGTACGAACTATACTTGCTCAATACAATGCGATACTTTATATTAGTAGTACGAACTATACTTGCTCAATACAATGCGATACTTTATATTTTAATTTTAACAGATGTAAATCAGAGAGCGTCGGTGGCTCAGTGGTGTGGACTGTCGCCTTCCTACCGGGAGGGCTGAGGTTCAAATCTCGACACGTACCAATGTATTTTCGAATTTTCGAAAAATATATGTACGTTATCCGACGCTCTTACGGTGAAGGAAAACATCGTGAGGAAACCTTCATGCACGCCTGCGAAGAGATTCGAAGGTTGTGTGTGAAGTCGTCCAATCCGCATTGCGCCCGCGTGGACGACTAAGGCCTAATCACCCTATACGGGTAGGCTCGTGCCCCTCGGTGGGGACGTTTAATGAGCTGATGATGATGATGATGATGATGTAAATATTTATAAGACTTCTTTGATTAATTTCTCACGGTCTTAATTATATTTTTAACTCCTTTTCCCTTATGTATTCATCATTTATTTTGTAAAACCTTTATGAAAGATATATTTCCAAGTTTATTACATGGTTCTTGTTTGTGTAGCCGATGGATTGAACGGAACCCTTGATGAAATTGTCGATATTTCGACCATTACACATCATCATCAGCTCATTAAACCAAGAGGCACGAGCCTACCCGTATAGGGTAACAAGGCCTTAGTCGTCCACGCGGGCCTAGTGCCGATTGGCCGACTTCACGCACAACCTTAGAATCTCTTCGCAAGCGTGAGCAGGTTTCCTCACGATGTTTTCCGTCATCATAAGAGCGTCTGATAACATATAATTTCGAAAATTCGAAAACACATTGTAAGAGGCGGGAATTGAACCTGCGCCCACAACAAGGCAACAGTCTACACCATTGGATGGTTACTTGTGCGTAAATGATTTCAATATGCAGGAACGTGGGCAATGCGCGCGTCCACCAGTGGGCTCCCACTGCCCAGCGCCCGTGCCGTCAGCAGCGCCCTCATACTGGACGGCAGTCACCCCAGCCCCACCCACAACCTTATGTTCATGCAGTTCGGACAGTTCATTGCACATGACACCAGTGCGGGCGTGGTCTTCAATATAGGTGAGTTTTATTACAAAACATATCATTTTCTAAGTATAATAAGTATGTATTCACAAAAAAAGGTATGTTTATCAGTTGTTTAGTACCCGTAATACGAGCTTCACACTTAACTTGGGCTAGATGGCGCTGTATGAATGTCAGTGGATTATAATCATCACCATTATAGCCTTAAATGTCCACTGCTGAACGAAGGCCTCCCCTAATGATTTCCACGCGGGCCGATCCCTATCAGTTGACATCCATCTGCTACCCGCCACCTTAACCAGGTCATCCGTCCATCTAGTTGGGGGTCGGCCTACGCTTCGCTTTCCGTTACGTGGACGCCACTCAAGAACCTTTCTGCCCCATCGGCCATCGGTTCTACGCACTATGTGCCCTGCCCACTGCCACTTCAACTTGCTAATCCTCTGGGCTATGTCGGTCACCCTACTTCTCCTACGGATATCCTCATTTTGGATTTTATCGCATAGTGAGACACCTATCATAGCACTCTCCATAGCACGCTCAGCAACCTTGAGTCTATTCAAGAGGCCCTTAGTGAGCGACCACGTTTCACTTCCGTATGTCATAATTGGCAACACACACTGGTCAAAGATCTTCGTCTTGAGGCACTGAGGTATTTTGTCCAGTACCTATCAGTGGATATTCAGTGGATATTACCCTCTGCGCTATGAGCACCTACTACTTAGAAATTATTGGCCACTTTACTAACATGTACAATTTACTTCAATATTAACGCAAATAAGGCAATAGACACTGACTGCGTGATTGGGTCACTAGTTTTAAGTAATTCAACGGGCAATGGAGCGATCTATAGTCTCTCTTAGGCATAGGATCAAAAATGACGTCATCCGCAACAAAAATAAATTTACCGACATAGTCCGTCGGATCAACAAGTTGAAGTGGCAGCGGGTTGTTTGCGTTAGTCGCAGACCCGATGGAGGAGACGTCAATCTTATTAGCTACAGTGCCCTCATCCTGAAACACAAAACTGCACACTCTAATTTTATCGGACGATATCTGGCACTACTGTGGTACCCACAGACATCAGAATATACATTAGACTGGACAAGCCGCCAAGTTTATAGGCAGTCCCAGTGTCGCAATTTCTTTTCGGTTCTTACCTGTGAAAAGTTATTATATTTCTTGGTAAATTTACTGATTCATTGCGATGATGGTATGTTACAATTGCACAGGATGGCATTTTGGAAAAAAACGGTAATTTCTTTTAATATTCGTGCGTCTTAACTCGTCTCACAGAGCGTAAACTGGTAGCCACACTGGCTATGCTCGTTGAGCTTACAGTTGTCGCACTTTAAACGCGGCTTGCCCCATCTCCTGTATTGGGAAATCTGTGGTGGTACCTACCTTGACTACTCAATACCGAGTCTACCTAGAACAATATTTAAACGGTCCAGGTAACGGCAGCGCAATATCCTGCTGCTCGGGCGACGGCGAGCAGTTCCTCCCCGAGGAGTCGAGGCACTGGGCGTGCGCACCCATCGCCTCCGGGCCCGACGACCAGTTCTACGGCCAGTTCCGGCACCAGTGCCTGAATATGGTGCGCACGCAACTCGCGCCTGCAGCAGACTGCACTTTGGGTTATGCTAAACAGGTAATTCTCATAAATAATAAATAAATAAAATAAAATAAGATTTATTGCTAAGTAAAAACAACATAAATATTTAAAGTATAACATAAAGAACTAAAAACTTAAGCAAAAGGAACCAATCTCAGCATAAACTAGGCTCGGTAGCCCAGCACTGGTTTTCAGATTGGACCTTACAGTTGTCGGCCGGTGGAAATAAGGAAAGAAGGACGATGGAACAAATTTGGATATATAATATATATTTATATATGGATATATAATGGAAATAATTTAAGTAATGATGGAAAAGGAGTGTGGAAAAAATCAATGACGTTTGAAGATGGACACCTCACGTACTACTTAATAACAGAGGGGACATGGAACCTATGTTTAGCTTTGAACTGTAGTAGGTTTATATTTTAGAACAGATGAATAATGGGGCGGAAAGGTTCTCGAGTGGCGTCCACGTAACTGAAAACCAGACTCCCAACCCGATCGACGGATGACCTGGTTAAGGTTATCGGCCCGCGTGGAAATTATGAGGGGAGACCTTCGTAAAGCAGTGGATGTCCACTTATATGTATAAGGGTGTAATGTTGAAGATATTGTCGACGACCCATGTGATGGAATGGTTGGGAAATCGGTTATTATATAAAGGATTCCGCGTTCGATACCCGGCTTCTCTCACAGTTCAAACATCTGTGTGCTTGAACATGTCTACTGTATTGATCTGGGTATTTCTATGTATCATCATCAGGCCCTGTACACCTCCTAAGATGATTAAAGCAGCGCCTATTTGGTATATAAGCCGATTGTGGTAAAATACTGACGTCCACTCTTATGGCACAAAAAATGATGGTCTGTTGTTATTTTTGAGGTAAAAGCCGTTCAAAATCAATGATATCACCATTGTTCAAAACGTGAATTTTAATTCTAAGAGCCTCCTGCGTTTTGTTCCTAACTTTTCACAGAAAGCCTTTACAGTCTTACTCAAAACATTCATTTTACCTAACCGGGAATTTTCCAGATGAATGGCGTGACCCACTTTCCGGATCTGTCGCAGTTGTATGGAAGCTCTGTAGGGCGGATGGCGTTGCTAAGAGCTCCCGGGGGACTTTTGAAGACGTTCAATGATTACGGGAGGGAACTACCACCTCTTACGAAGAGACAAGAATGCCTGACTTTAAAGGAAGGGGCTGCTTGTTTTGAGTCAGGTAGGCTTTAGTTTTAAACAAACATCATTACATAAGTTATAAGGAAACCGAAGAAATTATCTTAAAGTGATACCTTAAACACACACAGAAACACAAACGCAAACACTTCACATGCAACGCTACGTTCTATGACGCTAACGCATAAACATACATACAAACACACTCATACACAAACACACACACATGTACATGTACACTTACATTGATTTAATCACATTGACATATTTGAAATGACTTGAGTGTACATACTCTAATATCTTAGGCTGAGAGCCATCTGCGCTCGCCACTTGCCCGGTGAAGCTGTAAAGGCCATCTGCGGCCAACAGCAGTAGTCAGTTCGAAAAAAAAAAAAACTAACATTAATCAATGGTGTTATTGTGCGTAAATTAATCAGCTGTTATATATATTATTTGCTATGAGTACAATTTTTATGTAGAATCACTGAAATAAAGAGGGCTTAGGACGCTGACAGCTGTAGCACAGTTTATACTAAAACAGCTGTCATCGTATACCTCGAGTTGACATAAAATACTCTTTATCTTGTGAATGTATTCTTACGGTGAACCATTGTAATAAGGAGTGTCAATAAAAAAAATTTTCATTTTCATTATCAGCAATGTTCTCAGTACAAAGAACAGGCAACACAGCATAGCTACGGTTTAGTTATATTACCTTACACGGTCAAAATTTGGCCATATTTGTGGGAATTACCGACTCTATCTGAATGTGCCCTTGAAGCTCTGAATCATCTTTGTTATCAGACAGACATTCGGGTCTTTCAGTTGGAAATGTCTAAAATAAACTGGAAATATTAGAAGAATATGGCTTTCTCAAATAAAACGTATATTTTTTTATTCATTTATATGTGTAATATACTTTAACTGAAATCATGCAGAAGTTACTTAGAATCCAGATATTTTAATCTTAGGTGTGACTGGCGTTCAAATGGTTGAAAAGTAGAAAAACTGTTTTGGGACTTCGATTAATCTAATCACTGGGGAAGATTTTCGTATTATGTGATGGTACTAGCGATGAAGATGTAAATATTGGTGGGAGTTTTGGCCATCATGTGTTTTGTTACAGGTGTTTCTACTTTTGCATCTCTGAACTGAAGTTTTCTTCACAGGAGACAATCACGGCAACCAAATAATATCCCTGACAGTTCTTCACACTCTGTGGACTCGGGAGCACAACCGGGTGGCCAGATCTCTTGCTAGGCTCAACCCTGACTGGGATGAGGAACGGGTATTCTGGGAGACCAGAAGAATCCTGCAAGCGCAGTTCCAGCACATAATTTATAACGAATGGCTGCCTCTGCTTTTGGGTAACTCTTGGTTCTTTGTATTTTTGCATAGTTAAAAAATGTGGCGTTAAAAAATATTTATGATAATTCGAAATGATAAGTTAGAGAACTATTTCAATAAAGATATTTTGACTTTGTGCAACGCACCTTGGGTAGTGCATTTAGGTAAACGGTTATCTGTAGGGTAACTTATCATCATCATCATCAGTTTTTAACGTTTCACTGCAGGGCTTAGGGCTCCCATAGCTATAGGGTGACCAGACCGAAACTCACCACGTGGACCCGTGTGGATTAAGCGGACTACCATACTAAGATTATACCAAGGACCGATCGCTTAGCGTCCCTTGAGTCTTCTACATCTATGTGATAACAAGGGACCTCTTTGATTGTCGAAATATATTTTTTTATGGGCTAGATGCCAATCTAGTGTCATAAAAATTGAGGCAAAAAAAATATTGTTTTTTCAGGCCCCCAAATAATGCAAGCCTTTGGCCTGAACTCGTCTCCAGGATACTCGTCTTCATACGATCCTCACGTGAACCCCTCGCTTACAGCGGAGTTTTCCACGGCAGCCATGAGATTTGGCCACTCCGTTGTTGATGGGAAAATTATGTAAGTAAAATTGTTTGGCAAAATGTTGCTACTATACTGGCGATGGCAGCAGATGCACTTTACAACTTTACGGGAAAGTGGCGAGCGCAGATGGCATATAACACACTGTCGCTCTTATAACTCGGAATATCTAACTAAGAATAGAGTCTAAGAAATTATACCATAACCATACCGATCACTTCACTTGGTATTTTCTGATTAGAGACCCGAAACCACCTCTCTCGATCCATACATTTTCCCTCCCACTTTTCAAAGGTCAGTAACGCACTTGAATCAGCTATCAGCTGTCGATGGTTATTCAAAAGGCCATTAATAAGTCAAGTTTCGCTTTGCTAACAATAACAGTGAACTAAAAGACTGATCTAAAGATGTTTGTCCAGGCTTCCAAGCACCAAAACTGGTGGACTGTACGAAGCAATCTCGATACCGGAGGTGATGTTCCAGCCTTCACGACTGCGTCTTCGGCCGTTCCTGGACCGGCTTATAGCTGGTCTCACCTGGCAGCCTATGCAGTCTGTTGATCCGTTTGTCACGGAAGAGGGGTGAGCTTTTATCATCTCTGCTCTGTTATTTTCAGGCGTATCACTTACCATCAGGTGAGCGTCCAGACCATCCTGTACACTTTGTAACATAAAAAATATCAAATAAATCAGCTTTTTATGGTTAAAGTGTTTTTTTTTAAATTGTATTTTGTTGTTTTGACGTTCATAAGTGCTTATTGAAAGTGAAAGAGATTCTTACGAAAAGAGATATTGGATTTTGACTTTAACAAAACAGTAGTGTGAATGCTCACCTGATGGTTAGTGATACGCTTGTTCATGACAAAACAGCATTAAAGAAGGCCAATAACTGTTGGAATCTGTTGGAATAAGGAATTTATACGTTTAGCAGTAGACTTTTACCCTATAATAACTCTTCAACTGACCTGGCCGGAGAGTAAACCACATTCGAAGACACTGTGTCTTAGTTTGGGAATGTTTCAGTTAACCAGGTACCTGTTCCATGGTGGAAATCCCTTCGGGCTAGACCTGGCCTCCATCAACATCCAGCGTGGAAGGGACTACGGCATCCGCGGCTACAACCACTACCGTCGGTTGATTGGTCTGGAGCCATTCGTCGACTTCAAGCAGTTCAGTCCTAACGTAAGTATCTGTTTTACCTATTTCAGTCCACATTATTTTTATCTATTGTTAGTGGGAGTTTTACAAGCTTCTAGAGAACTATAGTCTATGCGACGTATTAGATCTCTTGTGACTTGCCAATTACAATTTGTTCAGGACACTGATGTTTTCAGAAACTACTGGACATAGGTTTTCCTTTTTGTGCCAGATATCCCGGTCCTCCGCTCCTCCGCTTTCTTCATTCAGCCTCGCCCAGTCGGAAGTCGGACCGGAGGGCGTCCTACACTACGCTTGTCAAAATGCAGTCGCCACTCCAGTACTCGTCAGCTCCAACGGTTATTGGTTCTGTGATATACTTATCTGATCTACTGCCGCATCAACTTCCTATGTCGGTAACTTGGGTTCTCATACGAATAATATCATTACTGATTTCATGCCTGAGAGTTACCCCGAGCATAGCTCGCTTTATTGTCCGTTGGGTTATTTTGAACTTGTGGATGTATACCGCAGTTAGAGTTTACCCTTTATTGTAATAGCAGTGGTCAGTCATTCAACGAGTGGCTGAAAAAACCGGGTCCCTTATGCTTCAGCATAAGAAGCAATAGGTTCCAGCTACTACCCTCTCTAGTCCAGCAGACCCCTCATGTTGGGACAGAGTAACGAGTTCAGATACCCAGCTTGGTATTCTCAGATTTTTATGTGGATAATATTTTTTATTTTATAACTTCAGGTCGCAAGCCGCCTAGCATCCGTATATGAGAGTCCCGAAGACGTTGACCTCTGGGTGGGGGGACTCCTGGAAGAGCCGGCTGAAGGAGCCATTGTAGGGCCCACATTCGCACACATTCCTGGCCGACCAGTTCTCCAGGCTAAAAGGGGAGACCCGGTACTTCTACGACACGGTCCTAACGTCAACCTGGAGCGTTTAATCCACGTGAGTGTTTATCAATATTATTATTTACTGAGACCATTATATGGTGAAAATATGCCACCTTCTCAATAAAGCTGTAGGCCTTAGCGCTGAACAATCATTGCATGTTTACAATATGTGATGGCATGCCAGAGTGCCTTTGTTACTAAACCACAACACACTCAAGCTGCAAAGGTATGTTTGTTCGTATGGTTGACGCTGTTTTGTTTTTCCAAACACTCTGATTATAATTCACTCACACAAATCTATTGCAGTCCACTGTTCGACGAACGAGTATAATTTTGTGCCAAATATTCCACAAAGATAAACTTTTGGTTGTAGGAAGAGAAATACACTGTTTTTCTCTTCCTACCACCAAAAGTTTATCTTTGCAAGTATCCTTTCTATTTGACTACCCTAAAGAAAAAAGTCAAGCATCTATCATAATATATGTGTTTTGATATGTTTATTCAGATCAATTGGCGGAGATTAAGAAACTGACCCTGTCGAGGTTAATCTGCGACAACAAAGACGGCATTGAGCTGATGGCGTTACCACCCAACGCGTTCGTCCGAGCTGATCTGCCAGGGTTGGTATTCGTGAATCTGTTTCTTCAACCTATCACAGTCTACTGCTGGACATAGGTCTCCCCCATTTTGCGCCAGACATCCCGGACCTCCGCTTTTCTCATGCAGCCTCCACCAGCGACTTTTTGCAAGTCCTTGGTCCATCGGTCCGGGCGTCCTACGCTACGCTTGTCAAGATGCGGTTTCCACTCCAGAACTCGCCTGCTCCAACGGCCATCGGTTCTATGCGACATACGTGACCAGCCCACTGCCACTTCAACTTGCCGATGCGGCGGGGGATGTCGGTAATTTAGTATTCTTGACTGTGGTAGTCTAATCCTAGTCATCTTATTCACGGACATAACTCATTAAAATAAATTAAAGGTATATGGAACCTAACATCTGTTGTCCCGGGTGACGGGCGCAGTGCGGCATTCATGGATAACTGTCTGATAGTTGAAGGTCTCCTTGATGTCCTTCGATGCTGCTCTGTCATGGTCAGGCGTATCACTCACCATCAATAGAGCGTCCTGGCTGTCCTTGGTAGATAGGTTGGAGATATAAGTCATCATCATTAGCTTATTTAACGTCCCCACCGAGGCGCACGAGCCTACCCGTACGCCGGTGTATAGGCCTTAGTCGTCCACGCGGGCCCGGTGAGGGTTGGCCGACTTTACGTATAACCTTTGAATCTCTTCGCAGGCGTGCGCAGGTTTCCTGACGATTCCTTCACCGTCAGAATGTCGGAGTTAAAATGTATTGAGAGCGCGCCGATCGGTACGCGTTTTCTGCTTATTGTGTTTTATTTGCTTCCTATCGTTCAAGGATACATTTGATTCATGTTATTTTCTATTTCGCCATAGTTTTGCTAGACTTGTAAAATTTATTTATATTGCCATATCAATACGCAAACTGTGCATACCACTCTCGATTCACAGTATTATATTGAGATGCCGGATTATTTTTCATGCTAAACCAATGAAGCGTTTTATTTTCTTTTCAGAAACGAGCCCGTGTCCTGCGATAGTCTTATTATACCAGCTATGGACCTTAGCAGATTCAAAGAATTGTAACTTATTCAAATAAGACATCATAGTTTCGAAATCCGTAACATAGTTTTCGGCAAACTTAAAGATGCATATTTCTTTTAAATATCGATGTCGAGAGCCAGTGATATGTTTCTGTTTTTAAAAATGTTGTTTGTCAATGAACAATAAAAAGTGACACCTATTAAATATTTAATCGATTATATTTTTAATATGACAAGCGGTTTGTGTTTTGGTTAGTTTTACCTAGCTTGGCTTTATTAAGTATGATTTCATTTACGTTTTCTTCTTCAATATCTTTCTCTTCTTTGATTTAATGAACAACCACTTTATTTCCAATGTCGATTATTACAATCATTGCTTCTATTGCAAAAGCGAAATTTGATTTTATTTCTAATTATGCATGCACCTTTTACGATAGAATCAGTCTATGTAATCAAAAAGTATCGACGATTTTTACAATAAGTTTGGACACATTTCCTCTGGCGTATGAGATACAAATTGAATTTTATTCATCTTGTCAATATTTCTTTGGAGCCCGACCAAAGAAATATTAGGTTACAGATTGGGGACATCACAGGGAGTGCGTTTTAACTGATTGATGATGATTTTGAAAATGATGGAATGATTGGCAATCAATTATCTTGTTTCTTATCTATTCCGTAGATGGAATCAATCTTAATCAGGTGAGACACTGTACTTGATTCAATGACTTTTTCAAAACAAAAAGTCCAGGAATTAGGAGTATTTTGGTTTGATGCTGTGGTATTAAAAACGTAATGTAATTAACGATGTCATTATTAGTCACAAAATCAATGTGTGTCAAAAAAATTGGGATCACGGGGTGGTGAATACATTGAATATATTTAATTAGATACGTTTTTTTGAGCATTATGTATTAAGTGTAATATAAAATATAGCTCCTGATAATCATGAATATATAATTGCTACCTTTATTAATTGATTTACTAGGTTTACAATTACATTATTATACTTTCGTATTTAATTAAAGTTATTGTCTGTATGTATTTGATATGCTAACAAAAACTATTATTTATAATGTATTCGATAAGAATAGGCTATTTTATTATTATGTTTATGATTGTCGAGATAATACAAGATTATTTACAACTCCCGAAAATGGCTTATTTAGCATGAAGTAGTTAAGCAGGTTCTTAGACTTAAGCCAGCGTTTTAAAACATTTTAACTATTTGATACTAGCGTGTTTTCTGTACATAATCTATTATATATAAATTTAAAATAAGTTGTAATGTAGGTAATCAAATATACATATCTTTTGTAATACTACAATGGATATTAGGAATGTTTAAGGTACCTTTGTAGGTTTAAACTTATATTTTTGCATGATGATTTGTGTAACTTAAGACAATTATATTTAAGATTTTGCTTGAAAAAAAATTTAGTGTCAAGGAGCTCCTTAATTAAGCTCATTTGATTAATTAATGTCATGTGTTAAATAATTAATAAATATCTGATCGATCAATGTTGGTTTTTTATCTGTTACAATAGTTTTAAAGGACCGTAAGAAATTAGTGTGGGCTCCTTATGATTCGGCACGGTAGGTGGCGCCACTATTGGTGGTGATATCATTTACCACTTCATCATCAGCTCATTACATGTCCCCACCGAGAGGCACGAGCCTACCCTCGGGTGTTTAGCCCCAAGTCGTCCACGCACAACCTTTAAATCTCTTCGCAGGCGTGCGCAGGTTCCTCTCGATGTTTTCCATCACCGTAAGAGCGTCGGGTAACGTACATATAATTTCAAAAAATCGAAAACACATTGGTGCGTTGCGAGATTTGTACCTCAGCCCTCCCGGTAGGAGGGCAACAGTCCACACCCTTGAGCCACCGACGCTCCTAGACAACACCGCTGTGTGTTTAATAATAAGTCTTTATTCACTTCACCACCTTACAAACAACATACTACAACATAATATCTTACTTAAGTTATTGGGTCCACTCAGCATGTGCTGACCTTTGAATCGATCCAAAAAAAAAATTCAAAATTCTTTATTCAAATTAGGCTTACAAAAAGCACTTATGAATGTCAAAAAAAATACAAAAATATAATAAAAAACAATTAAAAATACTAAACTAAAAATATGAATTTTGATGCTTTGAAAAAAAGCACTTCAGTGGTTTGGCCTGTTGAGAAAGATGCACCCAAGAAAACTCAACAGTGTAGCCTTTTTTAAAAACAATTCCTTAATGTAACAATATATCATAAACACTGAAATAGCTGAGCAGTTTAAGATCACGGATTTTTATCACATAAATATTCGTCAATAGTGTAGTACCCTTTTTTAGAAAGGTGGTTTTTTATTCTAGCTTTAAACATGTGTAAAGGTAACTCGACAATATTTTGCGGTACCTTATTGAAAAACTTTTATACATCTTCCTATAAAAGATTTACCTACTTTATGTAGTCACCAGTCTGGAACAGCAAGTTTGTTTCTATTCCTAGTATTAAAATTGTGTGAGTCACAATTTTTTTTAAAGGTATGATAGTATTTACGGACGTAAATTAAATTTTCATAAATATATTGTGATGCTAGTCATGTCTGGTTAAGGTGGCGGGTAGCAGATGGATGTCAACTGCAAGGGATCGGTCCGCGTGGAAATCATTAGGGGAGGCCTTCGTTCAGCAGTGGACATAATTGGGCTGTAATGATGATGATGATGATGCTATAGTCATTATATTTATTTCTTTAAAAAGTTAGATGAAACGAATAGCTGTTTTTTGTAGCACAAATATTGTATTAATGTCGGCAGCTGAGCCCCACAACAGTAGACCATACGACATGACACTATGAAAATAACTAAACTAAACCATCCCTGACGCTGATTCACAGTGAGCCCTTATTTGCATTGCATCACTTCGTTTTTATTTATTTAATATATTGTTAGATATATTCCCGTTTAAAACAGAGCAAAACAACAATCTCCCGTTTAGCACTTAGCGACATTGACATTGCACGTGCGTCAAATATTTGTTCTTGCAATTAGAAAATTAACTCGCTGAAGAACTTCATGCTAGCAAGGTTTGCTGACGACTTACACGTGTACCTACATCATAATATTTTGTTGGTGGAATGATAAGAATAAATGCGACTTTTATTAGGATTAAATAGACCACTGACTCAAAACAAACACACACACGCACGAAAACACGCACGCGCGTTCAACACGCAATGCGTACGCAAACACACGCACGCACACTCACATAAACACGCACACGCGCACTTATAAATTTTTATTCTCATACTTTGTTTTATAAACATTTTAATGTTTTGTTTCATAGTTTTTATATTAGGTTTATTTCATCAGGTTACCCGCCTAATCTTCATACGGTCTCGAGCTCGCAAGGCGCCATTGTCTTCAAATTATATTGTTAATTAATTGTCAACGTTTTAGTAACATCGCGACAGAATGACTCGTGCGTTAACTGTAGATCAGTTTCACCTAATTGAAAACGGGGAATAATTGTCCACATCTATTGCACCAGACTATTATCTAATTGACCGACTGTCTGGATCACAGACATCCGAATATACAATTAGACTGGACAAGCCGCCAAGTTTATAGGCAGTCCCAGTGTCGCAATTTCTTTTCGGTTCTTACCTGTGAAAAGTTATTATATTTCTTGGTAAATTTACTGATTCATTGCGATGATGGCATGTTACAATTGCACAGGATAGCATTTTGGGAAAAAGGGTAATTTCTTCTAATATTCGTGCGTCTTGACTCGTCTCACAGAGCGTAAACTGGCAGCCAGTGTATGCTCGTTGAGCTTACATTTGTCGCACTTAAAAACGCGGCTTGCCCCATCTCCTGTATTGGGAAATCTGTGGTCTGGATTCTTAACACTTATCTTCGCAAAGATATTTAATCTTACACTTGTAAATATATCGACTTTTAACCTATTGACCGCCAATGACGCCTTAAGACGCCACACACAATGATTTTTCGGATTCCCGGCGTTCAATGGATTAACTTTGCAAACTTCAAATTCAAAACTTATGAATTTAACCCTTTACTGCCAGTGACAAGGCGTCAGTTATTCGCATCCACTACTCACGGATCAAGTTATAAAACTTTTTAATATTTTACCTGTCGTAAGTAGTAACAGAACTTTATATGGCTAGTTCGAGATGAATAAGTTATCTTACGGTTACGGCGAAGGAATACATCGTGAGGAAACCTGCACACGCCTGCGAAGAGATTCAAAGGTTGTGCGCGAAGTCGTCCAATCCGCACTGGGCCCGCGTGGACGACTAAGGCCAATAGGCATACGTACGTGTAGGCTCGTGCGGGAGGGATGTTCAATGAGCTGATGATAAAATCATCTGAGGAATAAAAACAAATAAAAAATTTACCACTCACAAACTTTGCATAATTACCTCTTTAAAAAAAAACAACACATTTTAATAAATAACACTTTGATCGCCTTACCGTAATTAAAATAGAACCACAATCACGAAAACAATTTTTTAAATTAGACACAGAAGACGCTCGGTCAGTGCGCTCATCTAGGGGTAATTGATACGCCTGAGCATGACAGAAGCAGTGTTGATGGAATAAATAACAGTAGGTAGTAATTATTTTTCCGTTAACACTGCTCTGCGCCCGTCACCCGAGACGACAGATGTTAGGTCTCTTATACCCGGTAGTTTTACTAGATACAGTGCCCTCATCCCGAAACACAAAAGTGCAAAACACTTCTTTTACACCTAGACTCTATGCCGAGTCTACCATTTGTCCATTCTTAAGCTTAAAAAATGCACCTAACCTATTCTATTCAACCTATCGCAATACACTGCTGGACATAGGTCTCCCCCATTTTGCGCCAGATATCCCGGTTTTCCTCATCCAGCCTACATCAGCGACCTTTCGCAAGTCGTCGGTCCATCGGGCCGGAGGGCGTCTAACGCTACGCTTGCCAAGACGCGGTCTCCACTCCAGAATTCGTCTGCTCCAACGGCCATCGGTTCTGCGACATACATAACCAGCCCACGCCACTTCAAATTGCTAATCCGGCGGGCTATGTCGGTAACTCTATTTCTTTACGAATTAAATCATTTCTGTCTTATCCCTAAGAGAGACCACTAAAAATGCACCATTAAGTATCTGAGCGTGAAACACTACACAGTCCGAGGTTAAACTCAACTTTAACTTTTTCCTTATAGCTTCAAATCAAAATTTGTGGCCAGTCATTGTAGCTTAGCAACAAAGAGATTGGCGCTTATTTTTAGCGCAACCAAAAATAACCAAAGAGAAATTGCATAACGGACCTCCTAAATAACGTGTGCAACGACAGGGGCAATTATGCACTCGGTTGGTTCGCGGAACCGACTGCATCGAAAATGATTTATAATTGGTTGGGTATAAAGGCAGCTCTACAACAAATGCGTGTTGATTTCGTATTATTTGAATTTGCAAATTATTTGTTGACCAATGTGTAATGGTTGAGACGTCGGCTACCACAGATTTCCCAATACTGGAGATGGGGCAAGCCGCGTTTAAAGTGCGACAAATGTAAGCTCAACGAGCATACACTGGCTGCCAGTTTACGCTCTGTGAGACGAGTCAAGACGCACGAATATTAGAAGAAATTACCGTTTTCTTCCAAAATGCCATCCTGTGCAATTGTAACATGCCAATCGCAATGAATCAGTAAATTTACCAAGAATATAATAACTTCACAGGTAAGAACCGAAAAGAAATTGCGACACTGGGACTGCCTATAAACTTGGCGGCTTGTCCAGTCTAATTGTATATTCGGATGTCTGTGTCGGCTACTATACCAAGGGTTTTAGGTTCAGTCCCCGGACATGTCTGATGTAATGGTCTGGGTGTTTCTATGTATATGTATTTACAAAAAATATAATTATGTTTAGTATCTATATAACAGGCTAAATGCTAAGGCCTAGATGGCGCTGTGTGAGTGTCTGGGGTATTTATTATTTTTATTTTTACTGATGACATAAATTAATAATGATACAAAATTAATATACACTGACATTAACACAATGCTATTTATTGTGTTCAATGTAACCTTTTACATTGTAACATCGGTACGTCATTTAACAAATAATCTTAGTTTTTAGATTAAGTGTACTTAACATTTAAGTTCCTACAAAAATTTCACAAAAGTATTATACATTCATAAAAAAACAATAATAATCATTCAGTGTCACAATTTTTATTTTATTATATTTGAAAGAAAGAAAGAAAAAAGCTTTATTTGACAAGACGAAGACACTACATAACATTGTACATACACGTTTTAAAGAAAACAAAAAAAAAAAGACAAAATATGAAAGTGAGCAGAAAAGTTAAACAATGAATAAATATTTACAATGAGGTGAAGAAAAAAAAAAAAAAAAAGAAAGTTAATATGTACAATATCTATCAAGTTAATATAATAAAATAATATGCAGTATCCTTCCTGTCAAAAAGGTCTCTGCCTCAGCATTGGCTGCCTTGCATTGTTGGGATTCAACACACGGCAGCGCTGATTTTCTGGTAGGACCTTGGTGACGACGAGCCAAAACTGGAATCAGGCTTATGCAATTAATAAAACCCATTTCACAACATAAAATACATATATAGTATAATACATACATACAATAACTATAATTTATGAATATTATTTTACTTAAAAAATAAAAAATCTAGGCAATAATATTGTATATAAATAATGGCATATATAACAGTACATATAAATATATTTTTTTGTTGCATACCAGTACACAAAGCTAAACACAATTAATAATTTATTAATAAATATATCGTACTTCATTACTATATGTCAATATTTTATTTGAATTACAATAAAATTGTGTACAATTATATTATTCATAATGAAATAGTAATTATTAAATTTTTAAACATGTCAACATTAACTGCTTTTGCCCACGGCCCACATTTGTGAATATTTTTATTATTGAAAGTATATTTCATGACCATAGCCCTAGATCCCGCGACCCCTCTAAATCGGTCCGCGTGGATATCATTGGAGGAGGCCTTCGTTCAGAATTGTACCATTAGGCTGTAAAATTATAATCATGAGCAATTTCTTAACAAAAACTTTAGTTTTTTTTTTGTAAACTAACACCACAGATTTCCCAATACGATGTCTGTGACTAACACCGACTTTTTACCAACTGACTACTGCTGTTGGTCGAAGATAATCTTTCCAGCTTCACCGGGTTCAAATCTAATGTGTTTTCGAATTTTCAAAATTATATGGACGTTATTCGACGCTCGTGAAAAAACCTGTGCACGCTTCGAAGATATTCAAGGGTCGTGCGTGAAGTCGGCCATTCCGCACTGGGTCCAAATGGACGACTAAGGCCTATACCCCCCGATGATGACGTTTTAACCTGATGATGATATTAAAGTAACTAAAAGTATTTTTGGTTCACCTCAAGCCACAATTAGCAAGCTTTAGATAGGTTGTTTACAAGAAATGCAAGACCAAGGCGTGTACACATGCGACTAAGGTGTACATACGTCGGCCATTTTGGGAGCGGGCGACAAACAACAATCGGTTTACCTTTCTGCGAATGCCTCCTGCCATGTACAAGCGAGTTCGGAACTGGCAACATTATAAAAATAAATATGGCTGTTCTTTTTTCAAATTTGAGACCCGTTTAAATTTTGAAATTCGAATGGCGTGTTCATTGAGGCGCGCGTTTTTAGGGTTCCGTAGACATATGAAAAACGGAACCCAGATTCGCCATGTCTGTCTGAGCGTATGTAATAGCTACCTTTTTCCAAATCTGTAAGAAGTGCAATGCTGTGAGCAGTTTTAAGATTTTCTCAAGAAACTTGAAAAAAAAAATTTCGGGTTCCCCATACATTGAATTTAAACTCAAACACACAACACCATGAAAATTATCACCAAAATTTGTTTAGAACGACATATCCTAGTCTGAAGTTTAAATACGTCTTAAACGGTGCACCACTATTTTCTATAAAATAATTTGAGGTAGGTACCAAAGTGAATAGTAACAGTTTTATATTATGTGTCTACTATGAAACCCTACCTACGCGAGTCCGACTTGCGCTTGGCTGCTTTTTATTTATTGTAATTGTTAATTAAGTACTCATGTCTTTCATATAGAGCGTCGGTGGCTCAATGGTGTGGACTGTCGCCTTCCTACCGGGAGGACTGAGGTTCAAATCCCGACACGTACCAATGTATTTTCGAATTTTCGAAAAATATATGTACGTTATCGACGCTCTTACGGTGAAGGAAAAAATCGTGAGGAAACCTTCATGCACGCCTGCGAAGAGATTCGAAG
The DNA here is from genome assembly GCA_019425675.1 of Leucinodes orbonalis. Classification (NCBI taxonomy): domain Eukaryota; kingdom Metazoa; phylum Arthropoda; class Insecta; order Lepidoptera; family Crambidae; genus Leucinodes; species Leucinodes orbonalis. Next base: position 189,661 of record PQWD01003368.1, read on the forward strand.
GTTGTGTGTGAAGTCGTCCAATCCGCACTGGGTCCGCGTGGACGACTAAGGCCTAATCACCCTATACGGGTAGGCTCGTGCCCCTCGGTGGGGACGTTTAATGAGCTGATGATGATGATGTCTTTCATATTTGATTTTTAGGTGTAGGAGACTCCGATTTCTCGTTTGTAATATCGCAAGAACATCAGCGATATTACGTCAGAAAATCAAAATTTTAGTGCATTTGTGAAAAGTTTAGTTAATACAAAATTCTACCTCATTTTCACTAGATTTTGACTTTATTTAAATAAAGTGCTATCCCTAACCCAAGTGTGGAGATTATGGCGAAACAACTCACTATCGTTTAGTAGGACTGAAAGTCGCAAAAGACTCTCTCTCTTCAACCTATCGCAGTCCACTGCTGGACATAGGTCTCCCCCATTTTGCGCCAGATATCCCGGTCCTCCGTTTTTCTCATCCAGCTCCCTCCAGCGACCTTCCGCAAGTCGTCGGTCCATCGGGCCGGAGGGCGTCCTACGCTACGCTTGCCAAGACGCGGTCTCCACTCCAGAACTCGTCTGCTCCAACGGCCATCGGTTCTACGACATACGTGACCAGCCCACTGCCACTTCAACTTGCTGATCCGGCGGGCTATGTCGGTAACTTTAGTTCTCTTGCGGATTAAATCATTTCTGATCTTATCCCTAAGAGAGACTCCAAGCATAGCTCGCTCCATTGCGCGTTGAGTGACTTTGAACTTGTGAACCAATCCCGCAGTCAGTGTCCATGTCGCAAAAGACTATTAAAAATAAAATATATACAAAGTTTGTTTACTTAGTTATCATAGTACCTAACACACAAGCTCCTTGGTTTAATGTCTATATGAAAGTTAATAGATATTTTTTATGTATTTTAATTTGCAAAAATATATGATCAACTTCCGTATTCTGTCTCTAAAATTTTAGTGTACTAATTTATTAAAAGTATTTCGTTTTTTAACACGCTTTTCTAAAATTGCCTGTCCTGTATGTATGTTTGTGTGTCTGTTATTTGTAATTTAAGGGACAAAGAAAATCCTTTTCACAACAAATTGCTTAACGAGTGTCATTCCCTGGAACCACCCAAGGAGCAAAAGCAAGATAGGTACTTGCTTGGCAAGTTTTTGCAATTGCAAAGCTTGGTGCAGGTTAATGGTCGCATTTACCGCATCCTAATTGCAGTTCATGCACATTTCTTACCACAAGCACACGCTATTTATCTGCATAACCATTAGTATCACTCATTTAAGAAATCATCTTCATCATCATCATAAGTGTATTATAAATTATTAAATTCCTACTGACGTACACACAGCACCATCTAGTCCCAAACTAAGCATTTCGCTTGTAATATGGGAAGGTACTAAACAACGGATAAACATACTTATATACTTTTTTTTTGTCAATACATACATATTATACATAGAAAACACCCAGACCATTACAAACAGACACGTTCATGCACACATATTCTCTCTAATTGCGTCAATGAAAGGGTACATTAAAGTTCGTTTATAATAAAGTGAAACACTTTCTAATAAACTGTCCGATGTGGCCTAGAAAAAATGCACCTTATTTGTACTTACAGCCTCCAATAGAACTTGATCCGGATTCACTTTTCCCAGAACGCGTGTGACCTAGCTTTCCTCATTAGAAATTTCGTTTCCAGAACTAAATGTCATTTATTATTTAATTTTTACGTTGGTTATTTGTTTATACTATTGCGTCCAATATTATCATTCTCCACGTGGGGTTTGAACCCACGATTCTCGGTCTAAACTTAACATTTAGACACCAGAGACAGTTAACACAAATAAAATACGTTCATATCTGTATGAACTTGTATTCTCTACATTTGTAACTCTGCATTTATATACAATTATAATACTTTGGGATCATCATGAGCCTATTACGTCTATTGCTGGGAACAGGCCTACCCACATAGCATAGCCATGGTAACAAATTACATTATGTTTGGGGATACAAATGTGACGCGCCATTAACAATTTGAATTTAAAGGCTACACTTGTGTGCGTGTGTGTACAAGTTCAAAGGCAAGGAGCGGCGCGTGTGTGAGTTACGAGCATTACTGCTGTGGGGTCGGTACATGATGACGATTTTAGCTTGGGACCTTGGAACCGATCGAATTACTATTTTACTATTACTAGGTGGTGGAAAGAGCTTTGATAGCTCAATGGTGTGGACTGTCGCCTTCCTACCGGGAGGGCTGAGGTTCAAATCCCGACACGTACTAATGTATTTTCGAATTTTCGAAAAATATGTACATTATCCGGCGCTCTTACGGTGAAGGAAAACATCGTGAGGAAACCTTCATGCACGCCTGCGAAGAGATTCGAAGGTTGTGTGTGAAGTCGTCCAATCCGCACTGGGCCCGCGTGGACGACTAAAGGCCTATCACCCTATACGGGTAGGCTCGTGCCCCTCTGTGGGGACGTTTAATGAGCTGATGATGATGTACCAAATATCGCGGTCGTTCGCTTTCCCGATCTAGCCTCCACTAGCAACATTTCCCAAGTCATCGGTCCCTCGGTCCGGGCGTCCTACGCTACGCTTGCCGAGACGCGGTCTCCACTCCAGAACTCGTCTGCTCCAACGGCCATCGGTTCTGCGACATACGTGACCAGCCCACTGCCACTTCAACTTGCTGATCCCGCGGGCTATGTCGGTAACATTAGTTCTCTTACGGTTGACATCGTTTTTTATTGATACTATATACAAAAATATATATATATTTATTGTGCATAATAATGTTACAATTTGTACATACCAAAACCATTATAACCTAGATAGTTACAGTTTCTTTCTTAGACTTATTCCGAACCGGTGGTAGAGTCACAAAAAATATGATAATAATAACAATTGACGATTCAAAAGTATCTGTAACAGATTTATTTGAATAAAGATTTTTTTCTTTCTTTCTTTCTCTTTCTTTCTTTCATTGAGTTAGGTATAACTCAATACATTAATCATTATATTTTGTAGGTAGGTACAGAAAACACAATCCTTTACCTTCCGTACTAGTACAAGACTGTGTTACGGCAAGGTAGTGATTGTCGTCCTCATGACTTATCATAGTCATCATACTATGAAAACAATATCTATTTATATCTTTGTTTACAAACAATACAGAACATTTTGTATACAACCGAAAATTACATTGTTGTGGTATAAATACAACCATTGCAAACCTGCGGTAATGTGGTATCACTTTACCCGTCATTCTGTCATGACGAACAATGATTTGAATGACGTGATTGTGTCATTTGATTTTGGACTACGGTAATTGCTATCAAAACAGCTGGTTAGTTTTTTATGGAATAAGTTAGCAAATATGCCGGCAGCCATTAGATGTTATTTAACCATTTATCTCCAAGTTTAATTCTCTCCCCTTGGTATAATAAGCGTGTTAATGGTATATTTTACTCGATGGTAGACTCGGTACTGAGTCGTCTAGGTAGGTCCCATCCACAGACATCCGAATATACAATTAGACTGGACAAGCCGCCAAGTTTATAGGCAGTCCCAGTGTCGCAATTTCTTTTCGGTTCTTACCTGTAAAAAGTTATATTTCTTGGTAAATTTACTGATTCATTGCGATGATGGCATGTTACAATTGTAACAGGATGGCATTTTGGAAAAAAACGGTAATTTCTTCTAATATTCGTGCGTCTTGACTCGTCTCACAGAGCGTAAACTGGCAGCTAGTGTATGCTCGTTGAGCTTACATTTGTCGCACTTAAAAACGCGGCTTGCCCCATCTCCTGTATTGGGAAGTCTGTGGTCCCATCGCAGTGCCAGGTATCGTCCCGTGAAAAACGAGTGTTTTGCTCTTCTGCGTTTCGGGATGAGGGCACTGTAGCTAGTTAAATTACCGGGTATAAGAGACGTTACAAGTGTCGTCTATATAATGGGCGCAGGGCAGTGTTGACGTAAAATAATGAGTCTTTTTTATTAAACCTATCGCAGTCCACTGCTGGACGTAGTTTGTTTGGGGTGCACCAGATATCCCGGTCCTCCTTTTTTTATTCAGCCTCCACCAGCGACCTTTCGCAAGTCGTCGGTACATGAGTAGGTAGTCAATTTTTTCTATTATTAATTTCCTTTATCACTGCATACTATGGTCAGGCGTATCACTTACTACCAGTGAGCGAACTGACCGTCCCATTCACTATATGAAATAAAAAATAACATGATTAAAAAAAAAAACTGCATCGACATAGTTATAAAATGTCGTTGCATCATTGCAACTGCAAATCGACGCCAAATCACCGGTTGCAGTGAAATGCAGTTATAATAACATCTCTAGCGGGAAGTGAAAGTCGGACGGGTTCTGATACTGATGGACTCTCGAGCGATTCTGACATCATTTAATCAAGCAAATATCCGAGAGTATGTGAAACTAGTTTAAGTACAAATTTAGTCATCATCATCAGCCTATAATGGCTCACTGCAGGAAATAGGTCTTACCAAAAATAGGATTTTTTGGAATGATTTTGAGACTGTACCCAAGATATTTATTGCAATCTTAACACAAACCACAGATACATACAATTGTATACATACGCACATGCACGCACACCCGCACACTCTCATTAATGAAACACACACACATCTTAATCTTAGCAAGCATTGTATAGGAATATGACTGCTAAAATGAAAGTATAGGTTTTTTTTAAATATAAGTAGCTTATATGTTTTTCCTTATTTCATCAGCTAACTGCCAAAAAAGTCCCTTCGAAATCCATCCAGCCGTTTAAGTGATTACTCGGAACAAACAGACAGACAAACAACAATTTAAAAATATTGTTTTGGTGAATGTACCGTAAACAGTATATTCATATGCATGAAGAACAACAATTGTTATTTCCATATACAAACAAACACTCAAATTTTATTAATATGTAATAGATGATAAAAAATACAGGAAATACATATATTATCATCATCATTACAGTCCAAAAAGCCCACCGCTGAATTTGGGTCTCTCTTGATGGAGTTATCAGCTACACGGACAAATCCTTAAACATCTAAGTAGGTGTTTATTATTACTTTAAATATATTTGCTATTTTAATAAGAAAAAAAGCGTCGGTGGCTCATTGGTGAGGACCGTTGCCGTTGATCTCAGGTTCAAATCCCACCACGTGCCAATGTAGTTTTGAAATTCCGGAATTCTATGTACGTCATCCTACGCTCTAACAGTGAAGGAAAGCACCGTGAGGAAACCTGCGTACGCCTGAAAAGATTCAAGGGTTGTTCGTAAAGTCGACCAATTCGCATGGATGACTAAGGCCTGTACATCCTTTACGGCTAAGCTCGTGCCCCTCGGTGGGGATGTACTTGTATGATGAGCTGATGATGATGATGATATTGTGTAACGTTTCACGCGTTAACATCATAGTACATCCACTCTTCGCAGTCCACTGCTGGACATAGGTCTCCCCCATTTTGCGTCAGATATCCTGGTCCTCCGCTTTCCTTATTGGGCCGGAGGGCGTCCTACGCTATGCTTGCAGAGACACGGTCTACACTTCAGAACTCGTCTGCTCCAACGGCCATCCGTTCTGCGACATACGTGACCAGCCCACTGCCACTTCAACTTGCTGATCCGGTGGGCTATGTCGGTAACTTGAGTTCTCTTACGGATTAAATCATTTCTGATCTTATACCTAAGAGAGACTCCAAGCAAAGCTCGCTCCATTGCGCGTTGAGGGACTTTGAACTTGTGAACCAATTCCGCAGTCAGTGTCCATGTTTCAGTTGGTCTGTAGGACGGGTAGGACGAATTGCTCAAGGACTTCCACAGCTGGATAAAATGACAGCGTGACTAAGCAATCGACCAGCAATTACAGATCACTTTGTAATTGCTTTGGTCACATATTTTCTTAGAGGACCCGTGCGCAATGATATTAGAATTATAATTAGAATATTTCAAAACATTAAATATTAAAAAAGTTTTTGTTTATTAAACTTAAAATTAAAACGTTTTATTATTGTTAATTAACTTTCTGAATATGGCTTATGTGCTTTTACTTTAACAGGCTACTACTGATCAAAGGCTACCTAAGGTTTTTGAGGATTAACATATTAATGAATTTATAAGTTAATTAATTAATTTATTAATTTTTTTACCGCAGGAATCCAGACACCAGGCGTTTTTGACGGTCAAAGGGTAAAACAGCCAATAATAGGGCTGAGGGCCTAGTGAAGGCGTAGTCATAGTCATAATAAATAACAATAAAGTTAGGTATGAATGCGAGATCGATGTCACCCGTTCACAGCTTAATCTTTGGTCTCTAAGCAGTCTCTTACGGCACCCTTGTAAAGAGTAGGGTGGTCACAGTTGTATTCTTATCTATATCATCATCAGCTCATATATGCCCCCATCGTGGAGAATATATGAGCTACCCGTAAAGGGTGTACAGGCCTTATTCGTCCACGCGGGCCCAGTGCGGATTGGCCGACTTCACGCTCAACCCTAGTTTAATGTCTTCGCAGGCGTGTACAGGTTTCCTCAAGATGTTTTCCTTCACCGTAAGGGCGATAGATATACATACATACAAAAGTGAGCCACCAACGCTCTTACACTTAGGGTATAAGAAGTTTGAAAGAAGTAACTTTAGATAAAAACTTCATTTCATTAAAAACAACTATGGAACTATTCCTATTTTTATGATTGTGTGTGAATGAAACCATCTCTTCAACCTATGGCAGCCCAATGCTGGACAAACTTGTGGGTCACTCTCTTTCTGAGATAGATATTCCGATACCTTCCTTTTCCTTTTATCCTTTATAGGCAGACATTTGATATAGACATATTCCGATACTCCACTTTTTGTATCCAGCTTCAACCAGCAGCCTTTCGCAAGTCGATGGTTCAACTTACCAGATCGAACGAAATCATCGGAACAATTCAAAAAGGTCTAAACCTGGCCCTTCGCCTTTTCGTTCGTTTGCCGTTCCCTTAATAGTTATTTTTGAAACTCTCATTCAACAAAATACATTATGGAATCCTATTTTGTCAGTTTTTAGAAAACCAAACAAAAAACGGCTAAATAACTTAGCCTAAGTTATGTTCTTTAGATACAGGTACTAGGCTATAAGAAGTTTGCAAGAGGTATCTAAACAGTTCTAAACGCAAACTACACAGCCTTCTGGCTGTATAGTATATTCCCTTTGCCTTCCCATAGGGGAGATTTTTAAAACAAGAACAATGAGGGGCAAGTTCCTCCACGGTTAGTGCCCTCTGGGTCGTCGGTGAACACGGTCGGTCCGCGCACGTCGCGTCTCCGTACGTGTCACGCACGCGTTTATTCAAATAGTTAATGTTAGTGACATAATTTTGTTGTTATTCGAAAATGGTTTGCAAAGTCGCCCCAAAGATTAGCAGTCGTAAGTATTATTTTGTATTAAAGTTGTTTAATTTGCACGTTAAAAACATTTTATTCTTAAGAAAAATATGAACTATTTTTTTAAAATTTGCCTGACATTGTCTGAAACGGAAACTTTTGTCGGTGGCTCAATGGGTGTGTACTGTCGCCCTCTCACGCCCTGTCGCTGAGGTTCAAATCCCGCCACGTACCGATGTGTTTTCGAATTTTCGAAATTATATGTACGTTATCCGACGCTCTTAAGGTGAAGGAAAACATCGTGAGGAAACCTTCATGCACGCCTGCGAAGTGATACAAAGGTTGTGTGTGAAGTCGTCCAATCCGCACTGGGCCCGCGTGGACGACTAAGCACCCTAAGCACCCTATAGGGGTAGGCTCGTGACCCTCGGTGGGGGCGTTTAATGAGCTGATGATGATGGAAACTTTTGTTAGGTATTTATTAAATAATAGAGCAAATAAATTTAAACTAATAAAAATATGTTTTCGAACAAATTTGACAGAGATCGATAATTTTTAGATATCGTTAGAATTCCGTCTTCGTCAACGTTATGTTTGTATTTTTTTATCACGCAATTAAACTTGTCTCTTCTACACCATTTGAAAATTACATTTACTCTAGGTAACAAAGTTAAATTAAAATAATTTATTTATTTTATTACTTTGGATTACTTACATGAGGTACAGTAAATTTAAACGTATAATAAGTCCTTATAGCTACTTATTCTAACTATCCCCATAAACAAAAAGTAACCACATCTTGCTTAATTATTTTTTTTAGAATATTAACTAAAGCAGACTATATAAATATAAAAAAGAAAAACAAAAATTAAAATCTAAAATAAACTGAATTAAAATCACTTCAATTAACACAAAGAGTTGGCACTATATCACATTTTTTTAATAAGTTTAATAATTTCGGGAGGCTATGAAAGTGTATATCTAGCTCAGGCATCATCTTACAGATTTTGTCATAATTTCTAGACATGCGATTAATTGGAGAATTCTGGCCCATCATAGTTCTGCAGTATTTCTTTCGAAATAATTGGAGGGATACCTTGGAATACGAGATGGAATGTTAAAGTGAATCATTTCTAATAATTTGGGCTATCAATATGATTTTAATAATTTGGAGATAAGACATTTCCAGACAAATTCGGCGTAAGATAGTGAGTCAATTCTAAATGATTGTTTCTTTCAGCATATGTAGTTAGTTTTTTTGATACTTTATAACGGTAGGCCATGCTGCGGACAAATTTTTTCTGAACTTTTTCTATTCGCTGTTCATACAATTTATAACTTGGACTCCAGACTGGGCTACAATATTCCAGCTTACTCCTGACGTAACTAAATGACTAAAAAGTTACAATACTAGTGGGAAGCTAGTCGGTCCGCAAGTCAAATATCATCATCGAATAGGATGATAAGGCATTAGTCGTCCACGCGGGCCCAGTGCGGGAAGGACGACTTCACGCACAACCTTTGAATATCTTCGCAGGCGTGCGCAGGTTTCCTCACGAACTTTTCCTTCATCGTAAGAGCATCGGATAACTTACATATATTTTCGAAAATTCGAAAACAGATTGGTACGTGGCGGGATTTGAACCTCAGCTCTCCCGGTAAGAGGGCAACAGTCCACACCAATGAGCCACAAATGCTGGTTATAACTGGTTTCATAAGATCAAACTGTTGCACTCATCCTTTTAATGTTCTACGTGAGGAAGATGACATTAGTATGTATCATCTCTCTTCATCTATCGCAGTCTACTGTTGGGCATAGGTATCCACTATTCTGCGCCAGACATCCCGGTCCTCCGCTTTTCTCATCCAGCCTCCACCAGGGACCTTTCGCAAGTCGTCGAACGATTAATATGTATTTTAGAGACTTATAAATCTAATAATATAGGTCACTTAATTATGGCACTAATAAAGGAGGAGGACAGAGAGAGAAAGGTATGCACAAAATGATTTTGACACTGAAATTATGCGCTAAGTGTGCATTGCACACTTTGCACATATGGTTGCAGGGCCTATTTCTTTATTTGAAAATTACATTCACTCTAAGTGACAAAGGCTATTATTTAAAAAGTTAAAATAATAAGTAAAAATTACAGTACGTATGGGAAGCTGGGCGGTTGCTAGTCTAATAATGAACTAAAATATAATGACACTAAATATAATGACACTAAAATATAATGACACTAAAATATAATGACACTAAATATAATGACACTAAATATAATGACACTAAATATGACACTAAAATATAATGACACTAAAATATAATGACACTAAAATAATAGTTTGTTGCAGCCGTGCACCGAGGGGCAGGTGATTCTCAGGACACCCAGACTCAAGAAGTGGCAGACTATGAGACCGCTTTAGATGCGGCGGGTAAGTATCTTCAAACAATTAGGTTAAGTCTAGACCACCTTAATTTTGATAATTTCGTAAAAATAGTATTTCAGATACAAAGACGTAGTCTATTCTAGCAGTGGACATAAGGCTGAAACGAGGATTCTAAGACATTCTCATTTTTCATATGTCTTCAGTGTACAAGACGGTCAGTGCGTTAACCTGGTGGTAGGTGATACGCCTGACCATGATAGATGCAGTGACTAAAATATTTAGGTAATTAGTGCAGGTTAAGTTTATTAGGTGAAAGACTAAATACTAAAGCCACCTAGGCAGGTTCACCGTTACGTCAGAATATCGTTCCGTGAAATTCGGCTCTTATTCACTTCACTTCACTGAAACTTGTAAATTTACGACGTCTTAAAAGCCTAATAAACTGTCCAGTCCAGTCCCTGGGATACCTTAGAATCGTTTTGCAAACATTAAAAGTTAAACACCTCTGCGTTTATCAATTGCCCAGTAAAAATGAGGAGGCTATCTGCAGCCAACAGCAGCAGTCAGAAAAATGCCGGTGATGGGGCAGAGCTCTCCATTACCAGTGTTGTCGGAAATAATGGGGAGATTGGAAAAAATATTACGTCTCTTAAGAACGATCTACATACTATATTAGTTTTCATCATACATGGGCAGGCTTGCCACTTCTCACTGATGAGCGAAGTGGTTGTCCCGTTCATTGCGCAGCATGAAAAATACGAGGCTTAACTAAAATTCTGTAAAGACCTGCATAGACTATTTGTCCAAGGCTGGACTCGGTCTCTCAGATTCTAGACAATATTTCCTTTTCTTGTTTCTTAACAGCACAGTGTATCTGACTCATTTTAAACATGGAATATAATTTCCAGAATTTCAAAAACGTTTCGCAATAAAGCTTGAGAAGATTGTTACAAAAAAGGGATTCTAAATTATACCTCAAAGCGATTGAAATACTAAATCATAGAAAGGCTATTGTTGCGGTGATTAAGTTTTTTTAATACCTTTATTTGCTGCTTAAGCGTCTTATTTTGAATTCTGCAGAAACGTTTCGTGTTGCTACTTGAAAATTGTTTTCTTTAACTATAACTTAATTTTTATTTTTTTCTTTCTTTCGTTTATCCCGTTCCTGTGTATTTTTTACAATTTACTGTTAAGGGATTTATGTCCAATTTTGATATAAAAAGAGTTGGGACTCAACCTAAACTTTTGCAACTGCATTTCACAATTTTTCAGGGGATTTAAGCTATGCCTAATTTTGATGCAGTTTCTATATATATTTTATGATTAATGGATTTGCAAGTATTAAAATTATTGTCTACATATCCAAAAACACGTGCACATTATATTTACACTAGGCCTACGTGTTTTCATATGCGCCCCCGTGCGATCGTGTCATTCGCAGTGCGGGAGTGCTCGGTGTGCATTATCGAATGACGTCACGCGCGGTGCATTACGTGCCTTAGTTTTTACTAGTTAAGAATTATAGATAGTGAAATAGATATGTAAATAATAATATTGGCAATTGATAAAATGCATTTGATAAAGTTGCAATGGGGAATAAATGTGAGGCACAAGTTACACCCTTGTGACATACCATTATTTTTGTGTGAGAACCAGTTTAAGTTTCTACTGGTTTTTTAAAAAAGTGAGGAATTATCATACAAATATATATGAAGCAACACATTACACATTTTGTCTTAAATTTTATATTGAGATGCGTGGTTTTTGATGATCAAATACCAAGTCAAAGTGGACTTCAAAAGGTTCACTATTCTGGCGTACCTAGAAGCGAATCTCTTAAGTGATTGATAGTTCGGGTTTCGTCGCAGATTTCCGTTTACCATTGTTGATTAGCTTGCACACCGAGTTGCACACCTTCTGTGCTAAGAGTGTTTTGGCTCGATGCAGGTGTGACTCCAAACATAATTGCAGTTTACTAAAACATCGCTTGTTATTCTAAAACATTGCTATTCAGAAGCGAACTGCTCGGTAGCCTTTATAAATGTAGAGTTTGAAGTTGATTTACTAGTAAAAACAACATTTTTCGTAGGTATACATTCTTACTTAAACTTACAAACATGGGCAAACAAAAGATCATCAAAAAAATATGGCACAAATTTATTTTTTTAATAAACTGATAAACATAGCTGTATACTTTTTGTAAATACAAAGTATTACAAACATATATTTTTGTATTGATAAAAAAGTATATAACAAAGATATCAGTCGAAGTACAGTCAGATCCCATTGTACTAGCTAAATACTTGCTAAATTAAATTAATGCTAGAGGGTGCTGTATTTATTTCGGTGGATATTTATTGAACCACACAGCCCAAAATATTCAATTTAATAATTTAGAATGTGATAGGAATCCGAAAATTTTTATCCCTCTTAAATTTTCGCCATTTGCAGTTTTAAAGTACACAGTCTATATTTATAATTACAAAGTGGTAGTTTATAACAATATTTAAATTGAATGTTTATAGCAGTGGTTGCAAAGCGGAATTCGCAAACAAAGCTAAAACAACATCGTCAGAACGAATCCGCTTATTTCCTTCAGCGTTTTGTTAATTATCCGCTTTTTGCAATTATTGTTTACTTTTCATGTCAAAGTTAGCATCGAATTCTTCTATATTCGGTGGAACAGACAACTTGCATGATTCAGTGCTGGATTAAGACAGCGCGGAGCCTGCAGCAAATTCTGTTAAGGGGCCCCTGGTTTGGATGCCAAAGCAAAGCCTATGGGACAAAAACTTTATATTGTTGTTTGAACAGCACTTTTGTAATAGCTAACCTAATATCATTATTTTTGTGAACAAGTGACAATATTTAGTAAATAACTGGATGTTGATTAGGTTTTAAAATAATGGTTTTTCATAATTATATTTTTAAACATCCGTTCTGTGGCTACCCATTGAACTTTCTTCTTAGTATACTTCCTAGGTGTATAATAAAAATAAATAAATAATTTAGTTATTAACATCCTTCAACATTGCATTTATCATTGTCAGGAGTATCAGTTGCCACCAGGTGAGCGAACTGACCGCACCGTTAACTTAATGACGTATGATAAGTATATTTGTTCCAGGTTACGGCAGACTCAGTAGGAGTGCGCTAGGGGCGTGCGCGTGCGCATTCTTCACCACAGGCGTGGAGAACTGCGTGATGTCGTACGTGCTGCCTGCAGCCAAGTGTGAACTCCAGCTTACCACCTACCAGGCGGGGCTCATTAATATGGCCTTTATGAGCGGTAAGCACTTTACTAGAGCAAGGTGTGGACTCCCGCCTTCATACCGGGAGGGCGCAGGTTCAAATCACGCCACGTACCAATGCGTTATCGAATTTTCGAAATTATATATACGCACCTGTGCACACCTTCGAAGAGATTCAAAGGTTGTGCGTGAAGTCGTCCAATTCGCACTTGGCCTTCGTGGACAGCTACGGCCTGTACACACTATACGGTCATGCTCGTGCCCCTCGGTGGGGACGTTTAATGAGCTGATGATGATGAAGCACTATACTAAGACTTCTCTTACCTTCTGCTGGACATGGGTCTCCGCCATTTTGCGCCAAATATCACGGTCTTCCGCTTTCCTCATCGAGCCAGCAAAATATAATATATTTGGGTCTCAGTTCTTCTAATTCGACGATTTAAAATAACGATACTTTCAATCTTACTGTAAATTAAGTATTCTGGTACAAAATTAAAGTTAATTTTAAAAAAAATATGTACGTTATCCGACGCTCTTACAGTGAAGGTAAACATCGTGAGGAAACCTCCGCACGCCTGCGAGATTCAAAGGTTGTGCGTGAAGTCGGCCAATCCGCACCGGGCCGCGTGGATGATTAAGGCCTGAACACTGTTACGGATAGGCTCGTGCCCCTCGGTGGGGACGTTCTATGAGCGCATTTAAAATTACCGGAATTATGGCTCTGATGTCATTATTATTGCTAGTGATTTCGCAATAAAAATTTAGCACTTGCTTGATTATTACATGATAAGCATAGGTCGCATCCACAGATTGTCGCATCGCTAGTTACGGTGCTGCGTAAGCGGATATGAAAATACTGCGTAGATAATAAACAAATGTTTATGCATTCTTTCGACGACCTGTCTGGTGTAATGGTTGAGACGTTGGCCCTTACACTAAGGGTTCCAGATCGAACCCGGAACCCTTGGTGTAGTAGCCGAAGTCTCAACTACACGACATGGGTCGTCAACTCATAGACATTTTGTATTCTCAATCAATGCCGCACTGCGCCCGTCACTCGAGAACAGATGTTAGGTCTTATATACCCGGTAATTTTACTACCTACGAGTACAGTGCCCTCATCCCGAAACACAAAGTGCAAAGCACTTGTATTTCATGGAATGATATCTAACACTGCGGTGGTACCTACCTAAACGGCTCAGTACCGAGTCTACCTAGTTAAATACATTTTGGTGGGTATGATCACCTTACTCGTAGAATGTGCAGTGCTTGTACCATGTTCTATATTACTGGGGCTCGGCTGCCGACATTAATACAATATTTGTGTTACAAAAAAGAGCTATTCGTTTTATCTACAACCTTAGACCACGTGACTCTCTTAAGGAACTTTTTAAAGAAATATATATAATGACTGAGCATCGCAATATATTGATGAAAATTTAATTTATGTTCGTAAATACTATAACACCTTTAAGAAAAATTGTGATTCACACAATTTTAATACTAGGAATAAAAACAAACTTGCTGTTCCGGACTTGAGACTACATAAAATAGGTAAATCTTTTAGGAAGATGTATAAAGTTTTTCAATAAGGTACCGCAAAATATTGTCGAGTTACCTTTACATGTTTAAAGCTAGAATAAAAAACCACCTTTCTAAAAAAGGGTACTACACTATTGACGAATATTTATGTGATAAAAATCCGTGGTTTTAAACTGCTCAGCTATTTCAGTGTTTATGATATATTATTAAGGAATTGTTTTTAAAAAAGGCTACACTGTTGAGTTTTCTTGGGTGCTTCTTTCTCAACAGGCCAAACCACTGAAGCGCTTTTTTTTCAAAGCATCAAAATTCATATTTTTAGTTTAGTATTTAAATCGTTTTTTATTATCATCATCATCAGCTCATTAAACGTCCCACCGAGGGGCACGAGCCTACCCGTATAGGGTGATTAGGCCTTAGTCGTCCCAGCGGCCCGTGCGGTTGGACGACTTCACCACAATTGAATCTCTTCGCAGGCGTGCATGAAGGTTTCCTCACGATGTTTTCAACCTCAGTCCTCCCGGTAGGAAGGCGACAGTCACACCATTGAGCCACCGACGCTCTTATTATATTTTTATTATTTTGTATTTTTCTGACGTTCATAAGTGCTTTTTGTAAGCCTAATTTTAAATAAATGTTTTTGACTTTCACTAGAGTTGGTTTCCGCACTTAGTCCTGATGAACTATAGAATGCATTGCAAAATTTGCCAACTTATTATTCTTTTTAAAGTATGTTTAGCTCCAAATAGATACTATATATTTGCCTTAACTATTTATCCTCCTTTGTAAAGTCTATGATACATCAAAAACTTATTAGGATGTATCTAATATGATCTATGTATGGTCTAATTAGCGCTATATTTTTTGTTAATATTTATTAGGTAATGAAAAAGACATTTGAGGTTTGTGTACATTTTTTACTTATGTATTAAACAACTGACATTCATCATCAGCCAATAACGGCCTACTGCAGGGCACAGGCCTTCCCGCACAGTATAGCTATGGTGAGATTGGGCTGTAACCCACCTAGCGGGCCCATTGTAATGCGCACTGACGACGTAATGTGCACTCAACTCACAAACGTTTGTGACATACGTACGGACAGACAGACATGATATGGCGACTCTATAAGGATTTCCTTTTTTGCTATATGGCTACTGAATCATAAAAACGTAACATTTAGATTATTCGTTATGAGTAAAGCGGGGGACTGCGTTATCTGGGGCAGAATGGGGGAAACATAATAAAAAAATAAATATCCACTGACATTCACACAGCGCCATCTAGCCCCAAGTTAAGCGTGAAGCCTGTAGTATGGGTAAAACACGGATTAACATACTTATGTTTTTTTTTTGTAAAACATACATATTTTACATAGAAAACACCGAGACCAATATAGGCATGTTCATGCACACAAATGTTTGTACTGCCCGGGAATCGAACCCGTAGGGGTATAGTAGTAGCTTTATGTCTAGAAGTTAACTGCGATAGATTCAAGAGAGATATAGTTAGTGTCCATTGCCACTTTAGCTCTGCTGAGACACATGTCTGTTCGCCATATCCTGGTGAAGGCCATGGGCAGGCAAACAAAGAAGTGCACCCGAAAAAATACAGCTTACACCTACCTCTCACAAGCAAGCAAGAAGTGCACCCAAAAAAAACTTAAATTACTCGCACAAGCAAGCAAGAAGTGCACCCGAAAAATACAGCTTAAACTACCTCGCACAAGCAAGCAAGAAATGCACCCGAAAAAATACAGCTTAAATCTACCTCGCACAAGCAAGCAAGAAGTGCACCCGAAAAACACCTTAAACCTACCTCTCACAAGCAAGCAAAGTGCACCCGAAAAGATACAGTTTAACCTACCTCTCACAAGCAAGTAAGAAGTGCACCCGAAAAAATACAGTTAAAATCTACCTCTGACCTAAAGTCTATTCCAGGTGGTGTGGCCAGTGCATTCTTCTGGGGCATAGTTGGTGACGTCTTCGGCAGAAGGAACATCCTCAGCGCCACCTTACTGCTGGATGCCACCGTCACGCTGCTCCAGAGTATGGTGGTAGACTACCGTCTTCTGCTTGCTGCACGCACTATCAATGGTTTCTTATAGGTGTGATAAGATTTTATTTGACAAGTGATTTAGTCCAATATGAGAAAGAAAATTTAAAGCCACTACTGGGATGGCTGACAAGTAGACAACGCTAAAACTACTAGGTTCGATCCTCGAGCAAAATATGTTTTAGGTGGCTTTACATTTCCTATTGACTATTCATAAAAATGTTTTACTTAAGCATGCTCGAATTCCGTCAAATTCGTCAAAGGCAAAATGGCAGTCTAGCAGGTGAAATAATTGTTACATTAATTATATAGATTTCTATTTTAAAATAACATAAAAATCAAAATAAAATACCTGGTAATCTGTTGTCTTACATTTGTAACGTTTGTTATATTGGCGTTTTCGCAATGTACTGTAATTGATTGACAAATTTCGTGTAGTAGGTAATTTACAGTCTTCATTTTTCTTTCTGCTTTGAATAAGATACAATTTATATGGTTGACCATGAAATTCTAATTTACTAACAAACTTAAGCTAGGCGTGGAATGAATGATATTTGTTTTATTTAAGGTGGCCCGTCGACATTGGTTTTCACGTATTTATCAGATCTAGTGGGCGTGAAGAAAAGGCAGTTTTACCTTAACGTGACTGGGATGAGTTTTGTCGCAGCTTGGCTCATATTACCAGGTATGAAGTAGTTTTAAATTCAAAATATCACTGCACAACTTCTTAGAGGACTGACTAAAGTTTTCCAGGAGGCTTACCATCATCTCTTGAAACAGTTATCATCATCATCATCAGCTCATTAAACGTCCCCACCGAGGGACACGAGCCTACCCGTATACGGTGATTAGGACTTAGTCGGCCACGCGGACCGCATGCGGGTTGGACGACTTCACGCACGACCTTTGAATTGAATCTCTTCCTCACGATGTTTTCCTTCACCATAAATGCGTCGGATAACGTACATACAATTTCGAAAAAAACACATTGGTACGTGGCGGATCTGAACCTCAGCCCTCCCGGTAGGAAGGCAACAACCATTGAGCCACCGACGCTTCACCATTATACATCGCCTTATGGTACGAAAATGTTGACGTATCATTGAAGTAATACTGTTTTAAAAAATGGCGGTAACCCTCCTCGTTATGATTTTTTTCTTAATTATTCATATGTTTAACTTGCAATGTATAAGGAACATACGTTAAATTGACGACCCATTTTGTGTTATGGTTGAGATATTGGATACTACACTAAGAACGGGTTCGATCCCCAGGCAGTAAAACATTGCCTGGGTCTGTTTGTATTGGTCTGGTGTTTTCTATGTATAATAAGTATGTATTTAAAAAAAATATAAGTATGTTTATCCATTGTTTGGTTTCCATATTACAGGCTTAGTTTGGGGCTAGATGGCGCTGTGTGAATGTCAGTCCCATCATCATCATCAGCTCATTAAACGTCCCCACCGAGGGGCACGAGCCTACCCGTATAGGGTGATTAGGCCTTAGTCGTCCACGCGGGCCCAGTGCGGATTGGACGACTTCACACACAACCTTCGAATCTCTTCGCAGGCGTGCATGAAGGTTTCCCCACGATGTTTTCCTTCACCGTAAGAGCGTCGGATAACGTACATATATTTTTCTAAAATTCGAAAATACATTGGTACGTGTCGGGATTTGAACCTCAGCCCTCCCGGTAGGAAGGCGACAGTCCACACCACTGAGCCACCGACGCTCTTAATGTCATGGATATTTATTATAATTAATGTCCTACACAAACTGACAAAAAGTTTAGTCAATACTCCGTCCAAGATATATGTTTATCTGTCAACTAAATCCTGATACGCAAAAAATAACTTTCGATTTCAATAAAAACACGAAGTTGGTGTGTGTGCCAGATCACGAGAGCCATGCAACAGTCCACATGTATGATGTCTTCGAAGATCGATCAGTTGTGTTTGTATAACGGTGTATGATTGAGGGTCATGTAAAGGATTTGAAATGGAAACTTTTTGTACAGTCGGCGTCTAAAAGATAGGGACACTAAGGTTATCCAAATTAATAGACGCAACCAAAAAGTCAATAATATCGGTACATTGTTGTATATATGTCCATACTACCTTACTGTAATTTAGACTAAGAACTTTGTATGTATTTGGCACTGAATAAATGATTTTATTATTAATATTATTATTATTGTTGTAAACAAAAAATCGAGACGTTCAAAATGTCATATAGATAGGTTCAACCAAGCGCCAATAATATGGTTACAGTCATCGCGCCAATGGTATCTCAGCACCATGAGTGTCCAAAAAGCTGGGAAATTTTGGAAAATATGTTGCCATTAAATAAAATATTTGGATACCGTATGTGGCCCTATCTTTTAGACTCTGACTGTACTTGAAATATTAATGTGTGTGTAATGGTTATAAGGGCGTCGGTGGTTTATTGGTGTGGACTGTTGCCTTCCGTTCTGAAGGGCGCAGGTTTTAATCCCGACACGTACAAATTTCTTTTAATTATCGAAATTATATGTACGGTATATATTTAAATTATCGAAATTATTCAGCTTCACTGAGCAAGTAGCTAGCGCAGAAGGCTCAGCCTTAAATGTGTAGTAGCCGACAACTCAGCTATTATACGATACGGGTTGTAAAACAATATGAATTTAAAGGGTGCGACACGTGACTTCGAAAGTGAATGAATTACATAACGAAGATCACTAATACGAATCAATTAACAACGAATGCACGCTACCATGAAAAACGTTACACCGAAATCATGGGATATCGAATAATGAGAAC
Organism: Leucinodes orbonalis; assembly: GCA_019425675.1. NCBI lineage: Eukaryota > Metazoa > Arthropoda > Insecta > Lepidoptera > Crambidae > Leucinodes > Leucinodes orbonalis. The sequence continues at coordinate 209,083 of PQWD01003368.1, forward strand.
TCTTATTCACTAATGCGAATTATTGAAAAACGAAAATAATACTAACTTCACAACGTTCAAAAGACCGTTGATTAATATTCTTAAGAGGCAGTCTTAATTATGTCTTAGCATAATTTTATTATTCTCGTTCTCACTTGCACACTTAACTGTAACATAAACTTTAAATTAGTATTTTTATGAATACTATTAACATTAAACTTTGAAAAATTTCGTGCTTGTCGTGACAGTTTGTAATTAAAGCTTCACTACTTGTTTGTATCTCTTCATCATCATCAGCTCATTAAACGTCCCCACCGAGGGGCATGAGTCTACCCGCATAGGGTGATTAGGCCTTAGTCGTCCACGCTCATAAATGATTGGACGACTTCACACACAACCTTTGAATCTCTTCGCAGGCGTGCATGAAGGTTTCCTCACGATGTTTTCTTTCACCGTAAGAGCGTCGGATAACGTACGTATAATTTCGAAAATTCGGAATCACATTGGTACGTGTCGGGATTTGAACCTCAGCCTTCCCGGTAGGAGGGCGACAGTATCTCTTACTAATGTATATTGTCAATGTAATAAGTGTATGTCTTGTAAACTATCCAAATATAAATAAATTTGTTTCCAGCAATCGCATGGTTGGTCATCCCGTTCAAGTCGCCAGACTACCAGACATTCCTGCCGCTGTTCTCCTGGAGGCTATACCTGGCACTCGGGGCTGTTCCAGGCTTCATAAGCGGTCTTTGGATGCTCACCTTGCCTGAGAGTCCACGGCTTCTTGCTGACACAAATAGGGGGGATGTTGCTTTGAAAATATTAGCGAGAATCCACAAGATTAATAAGGGAAAACATTCCGAATATAAGGTTCTCTTTTGATTTTGTAATTGATATAGCCTATTAGGTTCGAATGTAGGGTTTGGGCCATCCCACGTGGGTATTTTTTGTTCAGATATTTTTAAATTAATATGCCTTGCCTTGACAATGGTGATGTCGTAAATATTTTAACTTAATGTTTATTTAATGCTGGTTAACCGTGGTTTGTATCTTAATTACGAACTACTGGCTGACTTTGAGACTAGATACACATAGATTTTTGAAAAAAAAAATGCCTTACGTGGTTACTATTTTTTTTTTATACAAGCGACAGGACGCTCATAGGAAAATAATAAAAAAAGCATAACTATACGATATAGGTAACTATCTACTGCGCTTAGGTCATTTATTACTGAGGGAAATTAGTTATTGAATTTATATAGTATTTTTAGAGTTCTTAAAGAAATTAAAAGTCTAGACTAATTTCAGATAAAAAGGCTGATCCAAGAAGATATATTCATGGGAAAGACGCTGAATGATGATGAAAACAGGACGCGTACTCTGTTTCTGGCAGTCCTAAGGGATCTCAGGATGTTCGTCTCCAAGACCTATGCTGTGAAATCTAGCCTCATACTGTTCGTGTTCTTCGCTAATATGGCGGCGTAAGTCTTCTCTGTTATTCATACTTTTTACCCTTTAATAGCTCATGACCCGGCAACCTTATATACCGTGGCAATTAAGGTTAATATTGACGGATCAGCAAGTTGAAATGCAGCTTTGGAGTAAATAAAAAATAGCAGGTAGTCTGTATTTTCCGTCAACAAAGTCGTCCGCCCCTCGCCCGAGACGACAGATGTTAGATTTCTCACTTGTATACCCGGTAACACAGAAGTGAAAATGCTAGTATTTCACAGCACGATATCTGGCACTGCGGTGGTGCCTACCTAGACGACTCAGTGTCGAGCCTACCAACCAGTAAAGATATTCTAACCAATGATGATGATGATATTAGGTTTCAAAGTTTCAGATACAGTTTTTGACGCTCATAAATGCTTTTTGTAAGCCGAATCTGAATAAATGACGACCCATTTGGTGTTGCGGTTGAGAGGTCGGCCGCAACACCAAGGATTCCGGGTTCGATCCCCGGGCAATGCAAACATTTGTGTGCATGAACATGTCTGTTTGTAATGGTCTGGGTGTTTTCTATGTATAATATGTATGTATTTACAAAAAAAAAACATCTATATAAGTATGTTTATCCGTTATTTAGTACCCATAATACAGGCTTCACGCTTAACTTGGGGCTAGATGGCTCTGTGTGAATGTCAGTGGATATTTATTTATTTATTTATTTAAATGGATTTTGACTTTGAATTGAGTTTTGTATTTAATTCAGTTATTAAGTCCACGGCTGGAATTGACTTTCCCGCATTTGTATCGCATCGTAAAGAAATATCGGACCTTTAGCCGGTATGTTGATCTTGTACCTTTTTGTGGATGGTTAAAACCACAGACATCAGAATATACATTAGACTGGACAAGCCGCCAAGTTTATACGCAGTCCCAGTGTCGCAATTTCTTTTCGGTTCTTACCTGTGAAAAGTTATTATATTTCTTGGTAAATTTACTGATTCATTGCGATGATGGCATGTTACAATTGCACAGGATGGCATTTTGGAAAAAAAACGGTAATTTCTTCTTATATTCGTGCGTCTTGACTCGTCTCACAGAGCGTAAATTGGTAGACAGTGTATGCTCGTTGAGCTTACAGTTGTCGCACTTTAAACGCGGCTTGCCCCATCTCCTGTATTGGGAAATCTGTGGTTAAAACCTAGTTACCTGTGCAGCAAGATGCACAACTAGCTGGTGCGGTTACCTGAGATCCCGAAAGCTGCCGATAACTCTTTTTCATCCAACTACGTTTCATAAACACACCAATCTGCAGTGGCGTACACTCCGTATGTACAAAAAAACGCAGTGCATACTCTGTGCGTCCAGACAACCCGAAAAATCGCCAACATATTAAATGATTCCCACGTATTCGCCTATTTTGCTCTACAGCTTTGAAACCATAATATGCGATCTGCTGTCATTAACAGCACTCGATTTGACAAAAATGTAAATTATTTATTGTTTTTGCGATTAGTGTCTCTCACTTTGCATACCCTACTCCATTGCAAATCTGTACTCGACTTTCAGAGGTGTATTTAACACATTTCATTCTACCAGGGGATTCGGCCTGAACCTCTGGATACCTGAACTGCTACTGAGGATGCAAGGCAAGGAGTGCGACCTGGCTCGTCAGGGTATACTGCCGGAACACGCGCGTCTGGTCAACGCCAGCGTCGAGTTCGCCAGCTCCAGCACGCACACCCATCTCATTCCGGGCCTGAATGACACTCTGCTTACTCCCATCGAAGCCCCCAGTGGTGGTTGCAATGGCCATATAGATGATGATGTAAGTTTTTTTATTTAAAATCCTCTTACTCGTATTAATTATAATTGCCAATCCTTTTGGAAAGACAATAGCTTTCATAAAACAGTTTTACTTGTTTGGCAGCCAGGGTTTCATACATTATACAACTGTTTATAGGTGCAAAAAAATAATTATTATCATCATCATCATCATCAGCTCATTAAACGTCCCCACCGAGGGCACGAGCCTACCCGTATAGAGTGATTAGGCCTTAGTCGTCCACGCGGGCCCCGTGCGGATTGGACGACTTCACACACAACCTTCGAATCTCTTCGCAGGCGTGCATGAAGGTTTCATCACGATGTTTTCCTTCACCGTAAGAGCGTCGGATAACGTACATATATTTTCGAAAATTCGAAAATACATTGGTACGTGTAGGGATTTGAACCTCAGCCCTCCCGATAGGAAGGCGACAGTCCACACCACTGAGCCACCGACGCTCTCTGCATTATTATAAATAATCTATTATTATTAAATAGTACTGTCTTAAGCTTTCGCGAATCCCACACATTAATTAAAAACTAAACAGATTAAATTGTGTGAGCAGTTATTTTTTATTATTCTACCAATATTTTGTTGTCTTTGCAGTAACCTTATATAACATGTGGTTCTTGTTTTCTATGAAGTGATGGCATTTGTTTACAAATTGTTTTAATTCGTATTAATGAATTTCTGTTTTCTGAAATAACATGGTTTCGGGTTTACATTTTTCATGGTGGCGTGTATTCGTTATTGATTCGTATTAATTACGGGGAAGCGTAATTCGAGGATACACTTTTCGAATTCAAATTTGTCAATTGCATTTTCACACCGAGAAGGTTAGAGCAGAACAACTATTGATTTAATCTAAATTATCAATTCAATTGTGAAACTGCCGCAAACCAAAATCTGGAACAGTAATAGAAAGTGTCAGTGACATTTGAGTCTAGTAAACTTATGCTTTTTTCAAACCCCACTCATACTTGTTAATGTCAATTTAGTTTGTGTCTCATTAGTGAAATTCGATCAGCACAAATCAATGTTAGTACTAGTAATCCATTCTAACGTTATCGACAATTAAGTTAGGCTATAGGTGGCAAACGAGCAACTGGCTGTCAATAACAACCGCTGATGTATATTTGCCATACCAGATGATACTGAAATACGTTACCGGCGCTCTTTTATATTGAATGTATTCCCATTTAAAATAAGGTATTGTTTAGGAAATATCTCCAGCAGTAACTGATACCTAAAATTTTAGTACTTACGTGGTAATTACGACAAAAACTTACTTAACATTTCTACATATCC